>CAUVYM010000149.1:0-44926 GCA_963556165.1 Tipula helvola
AGGAGTTTCGAAAGAAATTGAGTCCTTTTATGAGGTAACATTTTTAAATCGGAAGTCAATATCAGAAGTAAATTCTCGGCAATTTAGGAGCTAAATTTAAACTAAAAACTATAGGAACTTAGGTCTATGATTATTTGCGAAATTGGATGAAAATGTCCATATTTAATAAGTACTTTTAAAAGTTATTTGGCTTCACCAATTTCAATTTGGTTAAATAGTATATCAGGTTAGTGTTGAGAACTTCAAATCAAAAATTCCAGGATGCTAATATCGAGTTTTTTTGTAGAGAATCCAATACCGATTTTCGATAAAACAGTTGATTACCGAAATGTTAGTAAATGTATAACACACAAATTATTAATAAGTTTTATAAATTTGTCGAAACCTTTACCATGGTTTTACACATAAAAATGTCATATTCGTCATTGGTGTTATTCTATTTTTCTGACTAAAAATCTTTTGATTGATGTATAAATCTATCCAAATCTACCAAATCTAAAGAGCATTCTATTAATCTGATTAATTTATCATGAAAGTTGACAAAAACTAGGCACCAGGTTTGGGAAATAAAACCATTTACTATTCAACGTACCAGAGTTGACTAGAATTATAAAATAAGTAGCAAATGAGTTTTTAGGCCGTGAGTGAATTAGTTAAAAACCAGTTAAAAATTAAAATTTTGACATAAAAGTTAAAATTAAAAAATTTACTCACCACAAAAAATAAATAAAAAATGCATCATGGTAGGCACCGTATATAAAATTTGACAAGCGAGTTAAAAAAACATAACCTCGTTTTTTGAATATTGGTTCAGTTGATACATAAGCACGACGTGTTTCTTTCTGTTTCTTCTTAAAACAGCTTCATTTGAAAATTACGCGTTTTATAAAGTAATAAAATAGATAACAAACTAGGAAAATGATTGTTATAAATGCGCTTCATGTTGTTGTTCAGTTGTCACAATTTTAATTTTTATTTTTTAACTATTGTAATTCACACAGCAATATTAAATTTGGTAGATAAAAATATTTCACCACGATAATTAGATTTTCACCAAATACTATAAAACTAACTTCCGTGGAATCGAAAGTACCTTTTCGGCCGTAGGGCAGTTTTGCACAAAATATTTTTGGCATAGTAGCATATGTAATCATAACTACCCAGCAAATTTTTTGTCTTTGGTAACAAGTCTTGTGCTTGTCTGGGATAGAGAAAATAATATGAAATTACACTGGTTAAAAAGAGACAAATTTCTTAGGCAACATGTCTTGCGGTTGTTTTCAGTATGTTACTAGAGACACAAACGTAATGTAATTAGGGATTTTCCCAAATAGAATTCCAACGCCTACTGACTGGCGGCTAAAAAATTTCGTATGTAGTTTTATATGGTCAAACATGTGTTTGAATGTTTCTTTAATTTATTAATTTCGACTAAATTAATTTTAAAATTTGATATTTATTATTAATCGCAACATACTCATCTTTATTAATCATAAAAAAAAAGTACGGGGACATCCACTAATTTAGACAGGAAACTTGTATTTGTAAACATGATTTTACTTATTTTTGCATGTAAAAATAAAAAAAGTGTAGTCAGCGCTGCCCAAGCGTGGGGACAAATGAACTAAAATCGATTTTGGGAAAATCCCTCATTTAAAGCGCTCCTATCGGTGGGAAATAGAAGGAATGGTAACATGTCTTTTGGTTGTCTTGAAAATGTCTTCAAAAACCGCTTCGTTATCGACACCAATGCACAAAAAGCATTATACTTCGCCATTTTTTATAGTTTTTATTATTATTTTTGTGCAGATGGTGATGTGTTCAATTTCTTTTGTGGGTATAAAAGAAATAAATATTATTGAATTTAAATATAAAAAATATTTTTCTTTAAATATTTTAAATTCAATACAATATTTATTTGTGATTAAAATAAAACAAAAAGTGTTAACAAACCAGGAAATGTATCTTACACGGTAGACAGGCACAAAATTATTCGCGATTTTCGTTTATCCCGATTGTCAAAAATCGCGTTGTGAAAACGAAATAATCCAGTTTTTTGTGAAGATTGTGTAATGAAAGTCAACTGTCATTACACGATTTTCACCTAAACCGGATTATTTTGTTTCCACAACACGATTTTTGACAAAAATAACTGAAAATCTCGATTAACTCTGTGTCTGTCTACGGTATTAAGTAACATATGGAAGACAAACTCAAGACATGTTACCAATAACGACCACCAGACATGTTACCAATAACGACCACCAGACATGTTACCAATAACGACCACCAGACATGTTACCAATAACAACCACCAGACATGTTACCAATAACGACCACCAGACATGTTACCAATAACGACCACCAGACATGTTACCCAATACATCTTGTATACATGTTACCAATAACGACCACAAGACATGTCTTTGAAGACTCTTCGTCCCAAATACATGGAGTTGTCTTTTGAATGACTTGGGTTTGTTACCATAACAAGTCTTGAGTTTGTCTTGCATGTGTTACTTAAGACACGTTTGCTGGGTATTGTTAATGGCTATATGACACTGGCTAGTTTCTCGCATTGTTTAAGTGATTAAAAATAAAACTAGAGCAGGCCAAATAATGCATATATAAAATATTCATAAGAGTGAGTGAATACAATATAGGCAAAAAATAAAAATAAATTCATGAAAAATTGATCTAAAATTTCATTGCCCACTTTTGTAGCAATTTAAATGGATCAATTCTAGCAAAAAATAATTCAATTTTAATTTTTTTTTTTGACATAGACAGCTTGTTTTTGACATTTCGTCATATTCTTAAAGTAAATATTTTAGTGTGATGTTTCTGTCATATTCTTAAAATAAATATTTTAGTGTTGTGTTAAATAAATATTTCGTCATATTCTTAAAATAAATATTTTAGTGTTGTGTTTATCATATGTCGGACGCGGACCTATTAGAAATTTTAGTGGCAACTAACGTTCATATGCTACGAACAGCTGCTTATTTAAATATAAGGAAAGCCGAAAAAAAAAAGAAATTGAAAAAATATTCTTCGAAATGGCTGTTACATCGTGAAAGTGAAGGATTCAGTCATAAATTATTAAAAGAAATAGAAAACGAGGATGTAACCCTATACAGGAAGGTTCTGAGGATGAAACCAGTGCAGTTTCAAGCAATTTTGGAAAAAGTACAGCCATATATTACCATAGCTGAGCGTTTACAAATAACTCTAAGATATTTGGCCACTGGTATGGTAAAAGTAGTTTTTATTATAACATCTTTTATTATTTTTTCGTTTTGTTTCCAGGAGAAACTCAAACATCATTGCAACTTCCATTCAGGGTACAACAATCGACCATTTCCAAAATTTTAAAGGAGACGATCCCGATATTATATTCCGTATTAAACGAAGAGGTATTGAATTTTCCTCAAACTGTATCAGGACAGCGATTTTGGTCGCAAAATGAGGATTGATTTGAGGATTACCGGAAGGCAATAGTATTGGTAAATTGTATTGGTGTTGAATGTGCATTTTTTCTTTCAGTTTTTCGTTTAATATGATGCAAATAAAAGAGATAAAATGACGCGAGTAATAGGGATAACATCACGATTCAATAAAACAAAAGGTTAGCTCGAAATATGTAAACAAATGGCCATCTTTTTTTTTTTTTGACGTCACTCAATTCTCAATACGTATATAAATTACAACAACAAATAAAAAAACGAAAAGTAAAAAAGAATTGCATGACGTCACAAACACGTGCTTTGAAAGATCGAGCTAACCTTTATTTTTATTGAATCATGGGATAACATGATACAAATAAGAGGAATAATCTCAGAAGAGAACGATTGAGAGGATGTATTAAGAGAGACTTAGACAGAACAACAAATTCCGTAGAAAAAAAAATTAAAAATATTACGAAGCGAGAGAGACTCAAAATAAAAAATATTAACCAAAAAAAACAAAAAAGCTAGAAAACAAAACGATTTTGTTTATTTTGTTTAGTATTGTCCCAGTAGGAAAGTCATTAGAGACACATTAATGAATCGTTAATGATAGTCATGCATGACATGTATATAGAATTTTATCAAAAAGCGGGACTTGATTTCATGTGTGACATGTCTGTGATGCTCAATATACGACAGGTCATCATTGAAGAATGTGTGACACGTTTGAAACGAAGAATATGTGACTTGACATTTGTGATTATTTAAAGACGGTTAATATGAGAATCGGTCTGAGATGATTTTTTATAGACCCATATTTCTTATATACTTGCGAATAAAGGGTACGCCATTTTTGGTAAATTATTCAATAAAACAATATTTAATTTATTTTAAAATTCTTAAGTTGTATTTTATATTGAGTTAGGTACATTTATATCTTATTTTCAAAAAATATCTAAGAATGTATTGTATGATTTATTTTTTAATTTAGCTTATATGAACGGGTATCTGCTAACTATTATTGTTCTAGTTTATAATAGATATTCCAATTTATCTACACACTTAAATCAGTTTATATATTATTATTTAATTATGCTCACTTTAAATTAAAACCAGAAAAGTTGTATATACGAAAATTAAAAATAGGAGTTTTCGTAGGAAAATAAATTAATTCTCTACAAAAATAATACTTTTTTATTAAATATGTACTTAAACTTCTTCACCAAGATTTGACTATTTATGTATAAGCCACGAAAGAGAATACGAGAATGAACAAACAAAAAATTATGTTCATAAAGGTAGTCTTTGTCTTTTTAACTTTAAATACATCGTATTGGAAAAAGAATAAGGGTTAACGTGTCATATATGAATCTGATATGAGGCCTCTGCAACCGCATAATTAGTTGACAAGGCACATGAGATGAATCAATGACATGTCATAAATTAGTCCATTAGTCAACATGCTGTCAATCTACGAAATACAAATAGTCTTTTTTCTCTTTTACACAAATTGAAAAGAAAAGCAAAAACGTATGTGCGTATTTCTGTACTAAACATTTAATTCATATGCATGTTGACATGTTTCCTACTGGGGTGTTAAGTGTTGCAACTCATGATGGTCGGTTGCTCCTATGCGATGTTATGTCCGAGGTTGGAGAAATTTTATTCTAGCATATACACAGCAAATAAAAACGCAAGATGGTTTATTTTATTACTTTCCTTTTCAACTTGCGTAACCTTTTTTATATACAATTTTTTTTTGTTTAGAATAAAATGGCCGCACACTTCGACATAACATCGTACAATCCTCACGAGCTGCAAGGCAAAGGCAACACAATACTAAAAAAATAAACAAAATCATTTTATTTTCTTACTTCCTGTTTTGGTTCCTTTGTTCAAAATTTAAAAATTAAAAATATTACGAATGGAGCCGACGAAGAATACATAAATTAAAAATCATTCATTTATGTTGCTTTTTGTTTTTTTTTTATTTGCGAGAAATTGTTTTGGTTACGTTTATGTATTTTGTTTTGGTTTTTTATTAACGAATGAATTCCACTAGTAAGAAGAAAGGGAAAAATAACTCAAGGCGAGCGTAAGCACCAAAAATTTGATCCGATTCACCCGCTTGGCTTGTTTTTGATACTTACCCCATGAGAAAACGCATGAGAAAATACACTAATACAATACAAATATTTGACGGCACACAATAGCAAAATGTATATTATACACCGTGTACATATACAAAATTCTCAATCCTCAATCCTCATTTTGCGACCAAAATCCCTGTACAGATTGGTTAAATATTTCACAGGATTTTTATCAACTTTGGGGATTTCCCAATTGTATAGGCGCAATAGATGGTAAGAACCTAAAATTGGATAAAATACATAGACTCAGTCGTACGAAAACATTGTAAAATTAGGCCTATGAAGGAATTTGGTTCCAATTACTGGTGCTACAAAGGGACAAATTCGTTTGTTTTGATGGCCATTGTCGACGCCCATTATAGATTTATTTACGTTGATGTCGGTATCAATGGACGTATTGGTGATGCTGGCATTTGGTTACGATCTGACCTAAGACGTGAAATGGAGGCGAAAAACGTTGGTATACCGGAACCCAACTACTTACCTGGAACCGAGATACTTTTACCATATGTATTGGTAGCCGATGACGCTTTTTCATTATCAGATTACATAATGAAGCCATATTCTCAAAGGGATCTAACCACCAGTCAAATAAGATTTAATTATATGCTATCCAGAAATAGGCGAGTCGTAGAAAATGCATTTGGGATTCTGGCTAACAGATTCCAAGTCTTATTTGCTCCTATTCATCGGGCACCCAAGGAGGCTATCGAAGTTGTTTTGGCTTGCATATGTCTACATAATTATTTAAGGAACGACAATATTAAAGATACAAATAATATAGACGTCATGACGGTTGAAGAAATAGACTCAATTAACACTAACAATTTTGAAATAACCAGTCATGCAATTGTTGGTGCACAAAAAAAACAGCCACAGAGATCAGGAAGCGATTCGAGGAGTATTTTGAAGTGTTTCATCCAAATATTTTAAATGAATAGAAACAAGAGTTAAACTTAGATTTTTATTAATTCATTTTGATATAAAAATCATTAAAATATAATTATAAATATATGTACATATATTGAATTAAAAAATTACATTAATTATTTCTGTTTTGTTTTTCGTCATTTCTTTTATCTTGAATTGTATTTATTTCATATAATATGGCATTTATTTTATTTTTGGCGAGTGTTCGGAGATCGTTGTCGAAATTAGCTATTTCTTGGCCAATATAATCTGAAAAAGCTTGTTGGCTGTTTTTTTGTGTGTTTTTCTGTATGCTAGATTCAATTAACTTTGTCAAATTTAATGATGACTTCAAACAAGAATCAGCAATGATTTCCTCTTTGGATTTTGAAGACGTTCTCCGCTTTTTAGTAGGATGGAGCGGAGAAGGTCTTAAAACTTTTGGTTTAGTTTTGCTGGAATTTGGTGTTGATGTCGATGTGTGCTCGCTAAACATGTCCATTGAAGGTGATAATATTCCCTCGGAATTGGAAGTCGATGGAGTTATTGACCTAATATATTCCAAAGTCTCAGTATCCTCCAAGAATTCCACATTTTCATATTGGGAATTATCTAAATTTGGGTTTGGATTGTTTAGGTCCTCTGAGATAGAATCCCGTGATAATTCCTAAAACCAAAATAAATCGAAATTATAAAAAAAATTGATAGAGCACACAAAAATATCTTACGTTTAAGGATTGTTTAAGTCTCTTTTAAAAATAACAACTTACCGTAAAATCTCCAAATGGATTCTTCTACATCATCAGTTGACACCCCACTTTTAACACTTGTTGAAGATTTCTGATGTTCCGTCATAAAATAAATTTTAACATTGTTCCACTTTCTTACAACGTCGCCTATCAAAAGTAAAAAGAGAAATATCATTTAAAGGCAAAATATATTTATAATCAAGTGTAAAATCTTACTGTGTATGAAAGGTCCATCAGCTTTGAAATTTTCATTTAGCTCCTCGACTAATTTTGTCCAAAACAATTTTTTTTTTGATTTGTTTTTATAACTAATACTATTTTGGTTCCACATATAACTACATATTCTTATTTTATCTATTATATATAGAACGTGTTCATCTTTAAAGGTAAATTTAGCTTTCGACATTTTGGTTTACCAATATAATACGTATTGATCGGCACGAGAAACACACATTAAGTAAAATTACAATGGTTTGATTATTTTGTTTTTTAAAATTTCAAAATAAGTACTTATAGTGTTGTCCCACTTTATTTAGATTCGTTCTCTTTTTCGCTTTTTTGTTTTTACAGCAATTTATAGCACTTGAAAACTAGCCAGTGTCATACAGCCATAAGCTTTGTTTAAGACTCAACACGACCAATGTATAAAATTTAATTTACACATCTAGTTTTATTTTTAGCGTATGCAGACCTCAATAAAATAATGAGGTCAATCAGTTTTCTAAAAATTAAGAATCAAAGTTTGTGCATCAAATTACTAATACAAACAATGAAAAAATTGAGCTTTCAATTCTAGAATTCATAAGGAAAATAGGAATATTCTTTAATTTTTTCCTAGAAAAGTCATTTTTTTGGAAATTTTCGGATATTACAATTAAAAAATTACCGAGAACCTAAAACAAAACTGATCTACTCTCATTTACTGAAGCCGAATTTGGTTACTTTCTGTATCGTAAAACTCCGAAGTATTACTACTTAGAGTAACAAAGAGAGTAAACACTTCATATAAATAAAACAATGTGTGTAGCCTCTACGCGCGACAGAAGTGAAACTTTTTATGCTGTAAATTTGTAATTATGGTTTGTCCGGCTGGCCTATACAGTAAAATGTGTAGCTTTTCCGCAGCAAGAATTGAAGAAATAGTCAATTGATCCTTATAGTGTTATAGGAGTATTATACAAAGTCAGAGAAGATACATCCAAATTAGATAATTGCACATTCTACATTATCTAGTTATTTTTCTCAATCTATATTACTCCATGATCTGATAAAACAGGATTATCACAACTCGATACAAAATCTACCTATAGAGGCACGATAAACAAAAGCAATATTATTTACTAATACTGATATTAAAGCGACATTTTAGCTTAAGAACGCAAGCGAAATTGTGATGGTGTATTGTTCGGTTTATATTTTAAAGTGAATTTTGCTTAAGACAAACATTTTCTTCAAGAGAAATTCAGAATACTAAATAATTTACCTAAAGTAATGCAACCAGCGATTGATGCATAGGTGCAGTTTTCTCATGTTATTTGGAACTATTGCAGAGTATAATTTCCATGTCTCATTTTGTAGCTAGCATGAACCAATTGTTTCATTTTTGAATTGCCCGAGAAAAAGAAATACATTTTGTATTTAGTTTAAAAGTATTAAATTTAATCTTAATTTGCCAACTCTCATTGTATGATCCTTTAAATATCTATACAAATTTAAGTTTAATACACTTCACTTCTCTATTTATTGTAAATTTACAATAAGTTATTTAATATAATAACCTCCTCCATTTAAATAGTACAAAAACATTAAGTTTGAGATATTTGTGTACAAGCAAATTATTTACAAACACAATTTTTGTACTTGTTTTATAGGTACCTATAATATACTTGTAAATTGCAATCAATACCTGAATATACTATAAATCTAGGAGGCATTGATTCGACTGTTCGTAGATGTTGTTTTTGTATTGACGACTATAAGCGTATTTCCTTGAAAAATTTACAACAACAATTGCATAGGATAAACCCTCGCAAGAATAACATTAACCCAAAAAAATATTGGGTTAAATTAAACCCAATTCTAATTGTTGGTTATGATACCTGCCACCAGGTCATATTACATATTAAATTTATAATTTATTTCGAAAAGTTGGCTTTTGCCAATTAAATCAAATCGGCTATTTTCTTGGGAAACAAATTAACCCAAAATAGTTTGGATTCAATTTTGGTCAACAAAATACGCTATATGTAGTAAAGTTGAAAAAGCGCCTTAAGCGGACGATATTGAACTAACTAAACCATGTAAACAAAAATTTGCTGTATGAAGTTATATGGAAATAGAGTCTATTTCATTTTAATTTTTATTTATTAAAATTGTCATGATTGGAAAATCTAATGAATCCATTATGTTGCTTAAAGTGTGATTTTTATATATTTGATTAATTTGGATAGTTTTATCATTTCAAATAACAGAAATTTGTGCTTAAAAATTGGAGAAATTTCATACTAATCTCATGTTACTAAAAACATAAATATTTTAAAAGTATTGAATTTTATCTTGTATTTATCATTCAAAACGTGGTAAATGTGGTATAATATAATTTCAAAAATATTTAGTGACTCAAACATATATTTATAGTGAACTTAACATTAATTTTCTGCATTTTTCTATACAGTTTTCTGGCATTTTTAATGATAAAACTGTTCCAAATTAATCAAATATATGAAAATCACATATTAAACAATATAATGGATTCATTAGATTTTCCAATCATGACAATTTTAATAAATAAAAATTAAAATGAAATAGACTCTATTTCCATATAACTTCATACAGCAAATTTTTGTTTACATGGTTTAGTTAGTTCAATATTGTCCGCCAGATCACACCATACCAGTCGTCAATTGCTTGCAAATTCATTCAATTTCGTTTCAATATTCTTTTGTTTTTTTTCGAATCATACCCTTCCTAAAAAAATTTCAATTCAAAAATAAAAGAAATACTGTCGCTTTTTTCGTTTCATATCGCTTCTTCATTTTTTGCTTGTAATTTTTGTTTTGTTTCATCGATTTTAAAAATCACCCCGGTACTAAAGAAGTTTCACACCAAAAAATTTCATTTGGTAAACAAACTTCCCCTGCGGATTGAAACATTTTCATTTCGCGTCGTATACTCTCCAAGATTCCAACCTCAAAACAATAAATTTACAAATTATTGGTGCTCATTGTGTATATTTTGCTCAATTACGTTTTCCTAATTTTGATTGTTCGCCATTTTACAACAACAACAAAATTTTGTATTAATTTTTATTAATAATTTTTTTTTTTATTTCGTAAATCATTTAAAATAAAAGTAAGATACACACAAAAAAATAAAAGGTCACCACAACACCGAATCGGTGTTACATAGTGTCCCACCGATCGGATATTTATAATTTGAATCCAATCGGATATTTTAATAAAAATGGCATAAAATACATTTGGATAAAAACTTTTACACCGCATAAAACCCAAACAGGAACATTCATCTTTAGAAAAACACCTAGAGGTGCATTTTATTAAATCCAAAAGGAGTTTTTATAAAAATTTATCTTTTCGGATAGATAAAAATATTTATCCGTTGATGCGTATTTAATTTTATAAAATATATTCAGTTGGAGAAAAATAAAATACTTTTTCGGATAAAAAACCAATTAACACCGCACATCTTTTGAGTGTATGGTTTTTATCCCATTGGTGTTTTATTTTAATGTATATGATTTTAATATGTTCCGAATATTGTAACAGAATTGAATCTTCTCATCAGGCCGCTGCGACTAGACTGATTGTATCACAATTTAAATTCTATTATACAGAAGAAATATGCAGGTTGCTTTAGCGAATTTAACTATCATAATATAGCCAAAATCTCTTACAATTTTACTTTTTCACGAAAACTCCAAACGGTGTAAATATTTACTCCTATAGAACGAAAATAATTTCTGGGAAGTACCTTTTAAAAAAATCCGCTGTTGACAACTTTTGCGTTTACTCCGAACGGTGCAAAAGTATACTGTTCGATCCTTTTGGATATTTTAAAATTTGTACCCGATCTTGCGGAGTTAATATGGTACTATTGGATAAAAAATAAAGTTTTTTTCGGATAAAATAACATTCACACCGCAATATTTTTTTGTGTGTACAAATAAATTTTGGCAGGATTTAGGAAGAAATTTATTTGAAAAAATACATAATTTCGAATTGTGATCGAAATGTAATGGAGGATTTTTTTTTCCAAGCACGAATAACATCAATCAAATTCATACAAAAACATTTCTGCTGACCCGGTTAACAATAATAGAAATGATGCACAATAACAAAAAATGACATAATATTGTGTTTCACCTAAAAACGTAAAATTTATAAACTAAAACTCCATACTCAATCATCAAAGTGCAAAGGCAAACTAAAATGTTACTGAAATGAAATTTTCAAATTTGAGGAAATAAAATTCCCAGGATGAACCAAAACTAGGCCAAGCAATGGTGGCGGCATGGAAATATTTATATTACCTGGTGTTGTTTGTTTCCATTGAGTGTGTCAGGCAAAATGGGTATTGGCGGCGGATAGTTTCAGTAGGCAGCAGTCACGGCTCCATTCAGTGAGAGCTACTGATTACAACCTGGCAGAAGGTATAAAATGATCCATAACTTATCGTTTGGGGTTTGCAAGTTCCTCCATCGGAGGAAGGCGGATTGGTAAACGCCCGCCAGATATGTCAGGCACCAGGAAAATCGATTACTCGAGGTAGACTAAAAACTAACCAGCAAAATCCGGAAGACATCTGATTTATTAAAAGTTATTTGCATATTTTGGTATTATTTGTTGAGAATGAATAAAAGCTTAAAATGGAGCGTGCCAAAAGTTTAATAAAGTTTTAAGTCCATATAAATAAATAAATAAAAATTCTAAATTTATCTTGTAAATTTCATATTCTCACTGAAGTCTTTCATTTTATTTTTAATTTGGCAACATTTGTGAAACCGAACTTTAAAAAAATGATCGCAGCACAAATTGATCCTTATCTAAAGGATCCTTAATTGTCTAAAAGTTACACGAAATTCTCATGGAATACCTCCAAAACTACTAATTACCCTAAAATAAAAATTATAAAAACAAAAATCGCTATCAGTTACTTAAAGAGTTTTTAATTTCTTTGTGGTTGAAATGTCAAAAAAACTTTAAAAAAATTGGATTCGTTAAAATTCCTAATTTGTCTTAAGTTTATAATTTCTCACTGGTTGGCCCTAAAGCCGAATTTAGCTACTTTCTGTGTGGCAAAACTCCGAAGTATTACTCCACAGTTTGAAATGAAGTTAGCCGAATATCGTTGATTTTTTCTTTATTAAATTGGTATAAACTGAGCAACCATCCCGAAATAAACATTCACTCAATATATTTATGTCAAAGCATTCATTTCATTCACATTTAATGTCGTTTTCCACTTACATACTACTCTACTCTAAAGCTACTCCAATCCGCCATCTTTAAATCCGTCTAAATTGACGGAGTAGCAAACTATTCTAATTCTAACTAATACATTTACATCTACATTGCATTGCAATGAAAAGTTGACGTATTATTTGTCAAAATAGGAATTTGACAATTAATACGTATATTCATACACCCATACACAAATCAAACCCATGTAAAAATATTTTTTTGTATGTATGTTCCACTTAAAATGTCAAAAATCTGTCTTTTTGACAGCTCTTTCTACTCTTTTTCTACTCTTTCGCTACTCTTTGTTGTAACTGAAAAACGACATTAGTTTGCCTTTGCGTTTTGATGATTGAAGCCGCATACTACAAAACAAATTCAGTAACTTTTTTGGTAATCTCGCAACAGAAGATCTTGACGGACATACACTTTTTTCATACGAGAAAAAAAATTATGTTTTTTAAGTTGGTATGGAGGTCAAAAAAATTTACAAATTATATGAGAAAATTTTATGTCCGTCAAGTTCTTCTGTTGCGAAATTACCATAAAAGTTACTGAATTTTTTTTGTAGTATGCGGCTTGAGTGTGGAGGTTCTGTTTATAGAATTTAGGTTTTTAGGTGATACCCGATATTACGCCATTTTTGTTATTGTGCGCCAATTCTATTATTTTGGTAATATTGAATTGTTAACCGGGTCCCAGCAGAATTGTTTTTAAATCAATTTGATCGATAATATTCGTGCTTGCGAAAAAAAAAATCCTCCATTATATTTCGATTACAATTCGAAATTATGTATTTATGTATTTCCAAATAAATCTCCTAAATCCCGCCAAAATTTATTTTTAGCTAATTTTTATTTTAAATAATTTACGAAGTAAATACAAAAAAGTTTATTAATAAAAACATTAATACATTTTCCCTGCATGTTTATAAATTAATACAAAATTTTGTTGTTGTTGTAAAATGGCAAAAAATCAGAATTAGCAAAACGCAAATGAGCACAAATAATTTGTAAATTTATTGTTTTGAAGTTGCAAACTTGGAGAGTATTACGACGCGAAATGAAAATTTTACAATCCGCAGGGGAAGTTTGTTTACAAAATGAATTTTTTTTTATATGAATTTTTTGCTCTCTTTGTTACTTTCAGTAGTAATACTTCGGAGTTTTACGACACAGAAAGTAACTAAATTCGGCATAAAGAGTTCATTTGTGTTGCTTTGACATAAATATATTGAGCGAACTAAACATTCGTTGGAAATGGTTGCTCAGTTTATACCAATTTAATAAAAAAAAATCAACGATATTCGGCTAACTTCATTTCAAACTGCGGATTTTTACGTCACAGAAATCAACTATATTCGGCTTGAGCTTTCATTTTCTATGTTATGGCGCATTCCCTTTTTTTTTGTTTTTTTAAGAACTCCTCATAAATAAAATTTCAAAGTTTGTATATAAAATTGCTAAGTAAGAGGGCCAAAGCTTTCAAATTGGTAAGTTAGTTATTAGTAGGGGTAGTTTATTAGTAGTTCAAAAAATCTAAAAAAAAACTGGATAACTCTGATTCATTTTTTTTTTAATGTTTCAAGTACTTCCAGAGTTTTCAAAGTACGATAATTCTGAAGAACATATTAAATCCAAATTTAGTTTTAAATACCTAAGTAAAAATAATTTGACACAAAAATTAAAAACCAACCAAATTCAGGTCGGGTTGCGATCAAATTAGATAAACGTAAATCAAATTTAGAATAGTCGTAAGCTCCAAATAGTCGTTTTCTTCAATCAAATTTTGAATAGTTGTAAGCACAAAATGTGTAGCTTTAACTTTAGTTTAGTCATTTCGCTGTCTGTTCTAAAATATTTAGTTTCGGAAATTTCATAGCTACATCTAATTTTTAGTTAGTTCCTTATGTTAACCACGCTTAACAATTTTCTGAAATTCTAAAATGTTTGCGTTTAGGATGTTTTTTACGTGTAAATCGGATGAATCTGAAAGAATATAAATTTCAGAAGCACTGTCTTAGATGACGGAAGATGCCGCCCTCAAACTCCCGCTTTGACGATTTTTTGAAATTGTAGCATTCTTATGATTGGAGCATTTTTGAAAATGTATGTTTTTTAATAATTATTCACATACTTAAATATAGAACACCCCAAGGCCGCTTAGCTTTGGACCCTTTGCGCAAGGATGACGGGAAATAGCAGAAAAATTTCAAAATATTTAGATTTATGAAAATATTTATGTTTGTATTTCACATAGGATGACATGAAATTAAGTAGATTACATATTTTTGTTTTCACATTTTAGTTAACAAAAATTAAATGGGGTCTTCCCTTTCGATGGGGCAGTTTACTTTGTATTTTTGGTAATTTTTTGTTTTTTGGAATTTTTTCGATCGGGAATACGATGGTAGCCCAGTTTTGTTATCACATTTCAGACTTCTGTGGTTTTCTTGGTTATATGAGTTACGAACCGAAGGGAGGATACTATAAAATATAATCTAGACAGAAAATCCAGCCAAACCTTAGACGCACGCATTCTAATATATGTCTGGTTTTTCTGTTTGGATTTTTTGTCTGGATTATCTCTAGTCTAAAGTTTTCCTTGTATGGATTCTATCTTGTCTGGATTTAGTTTTGTCTGGACTTTATCGTGTCTGGATTATGACTTACGGTAGTAGTTAAAAGCTCTCTCGCAGTTATAATCAACGTTATTTACTAATATTATATTTTGACTGATGTTTCCCCTCTTTGAAAAAAAAAAATCTCAATTTCGGCGGCATATAACATTTTTTTGAGCAATACTCACAATTTAAATTAAATTTAATTCCGATTTATTAAAGTCTAGGACCCAGAAATAAAAATATCAAACCGAAATGGTAGATGGCAAATTCATGTTTTTGGGGTTAGTTTATAATTAATAAACACATCAAAGGGGGGGGGGGGGGGAGTTAATGAAAATTAGATTTCCGATAAATGATCTCGAACAAAAATATTTTTTCTGTAAATCGGACATTTTAAAAGCAAAACAAATTAATTTTTCTCCTCCAGAGTCTTTTTTACTTTTACTCAATTTCCCAATTAAATTTTCTTCTCGTAAATATTTAAGCATTTAATTAACTTTTTTCTTTTTTTCATTTCAGGTAAGAAAACAATTTGTAAATTTCATTAAGTATACGCAATCCTGTAGGCTGAGCTTCAAATAAATGTTAATATACATCAAAGTTAAACCAGGTTAGAATACAGTGTTAAATTTCAGATAACCTATAATATAATCATCATGCTTGTAATTTCTAAAGTAATAATTTTGCATTAGTGCTTTATAAATTGTACATAACGCAAACTAATCAAGTTAAATTTAAATTAATATTTCCGTTTATTGAAACATTCGTGGAATAGGTATCATAAAACCTGGAAATAATTTATTCAGCAAATAAAATCTTTTTTAACTTATAAAAAATTTAAAATAATAATTGAACAATTTTCCAATAAAAATAATAACGAAACGGAAAATTATACGATGGAAAAGCAGACAAAACAGAAGGTTACATGAAAGTCAGAAATTATTTCAATTACAATAACCATAATAGTTTATAAAGTTTTCAATAACTTATAAATTAGAGCAAACTAAATTAAATTATGTAGAAGAATATTTTACATTGTTGATGCGATACGATTTTTCCGGCATGAAAAATGATTAGAATTCATGAAAATTTAACCCATCGATTTAAATACGATAAACCCATTTGGGTTTTTGTTAGTTGTTATTGTAATTTATAGATAAGCGTAGAGCTATTAAGTTACTGGAAAATCTGTTTAGTTTAAAACTGTATCCTCCATATAATCTACATCTGCTGAACCTAATAAACAAATAAACTACAAAAAAATAATTCGAATCATTTTAGCGCACAAATAAACCCTTTTCTCGAGAAACAAACAAATTTTTTTTTAGTTAATCCTTTTTCCCAACAACAACATGTAGTGATTTTTCAATTTTAAATTGAAAATAAAATCGGAATTCTTTCGAGTGTGATAAAGAATTCTTTTTTTTTGTACCCTGCTGTAATATAATATGTATACCAAAAATTCTATACGCCGATTTGTTTATATTGAGACGTTGTCAACTATTTGGAACATGTTCGAAATACTAAAAATAAAAAATGAAAAAATCGCGTGTTAAGAAATAAAAAATTGAACTACAAAATACTTATTTTTTGTATAAACACAACATATACGAGTATAGTACATACTCGTTTACAAAAAGGTGATACAAATCATTCTTAAATTTTTAAACAAAAAATAAAATTCTATTTTGTACAACATAATATAATAATGACATTTATTATCTTGATACAATAAACCAGCAGCACACAGCGTAACGAAAATAACGACAAGTGAATTGGGATGATAATAAAAATAATGATTGCAATTTCAATGAACACGAAAATGTTGAATTCAATCGTGCGAAATTTAGTTTGGAATTTAAATGGGATTAGATCAGGTTGATGGATGATTATGATAATATTTATAAAGGGTATGTTGTTATATTGTGCCATGCGGGAGCGATACTTTAATGTCACAATAACTCTTTTGAAGTTTTTTTTCTTACTGATTTCGCCTTGTCAATTCTACACATTTCAAGATCACTTTCGATTAATTACAATGATTTATTGTTTACAACGCGATTATCATCCAAATTGACATTCGTCTTAATTATATACCTTATTAATTAAAATACCGTGTTTTAATAAATTTTTAATTTTAACGCTTGTATTAATTGTTATGCCAAGATCACTAGTTACTCCCTTGATTGGTAAAACTTCCTCACACAATCACAGCATGATACTATGCGTGAGTAGAAGCTCGAGACACTATCTTTTGGTTCTGTGATTTCTATTTCACAATATTTCCAAACACTCTAATCACAATTCCAGTGGTGGATTTTCTATCTATGATATCTGCTACCCAATCAGTATCCAGTATAAGGAACTAACACTTCATCGAACGATGATCTGAAGGTCAACTTTAAAGACGTACGCGTATGGTACAAGTATTTCAGTACTCTTAAGCAACTTAAATAATTTACCGAATAAGATACATCTGATCGTGTTCCATTTGCTGTACAACAAAGCTCCTATTAAATTTATGTATTTCATTTTCTCATTGACTTTTTCACTTGGCTCCAATTTTTAATTAATTTAGGCTTTTGGTGTATTCAGCTTGACTTAAATACATATTTTTTTCATTATGGGTATATTCTATGTCTATACCGAGATACTGTTTTACTCTTCCCAAATCTTTCATGCTGAATTTACTGTTTAACATTTGTTTCACATGACTTATACTGACGATATTTTCCCCAATGATTAATAAGTCATCAATAGGCTTAGGATTCTTAGGTAAAAAAATATTTTTTTTGGGAAATCCAAACCAAAAATTTGTTTTATATGTAGTTATTCATTTTAGAACAAATAAAAGCGAATGGGTCCTAGTTTATGTTACGACATATTTTTACATACATATTTCCGTTTATTACACGTTTTAACACATATTTTATGGTTTATCCCAAATATTTTTAATTTTTATTCAACCATAACGAATTCGACTTTCATAGCTTATAAATTGATAAAACAAAAATATTTTATAAGCCAAATTTTAAATTTAGGCCTACAATTTTTTTTTAGAAGTTAAAACTGTTTTACTTTGGCGCCTAAACTTTGCTAAGGTGGATCAATAAATTAAGAACAAAATAAACGACAAATTAAAATATCTCAATAATTGACTGCACACTATTTTACGATCCGGGGTTCTTCTAGAAAAGCAGATTTTGTGATTGTTGTTTTTATTCGTTAACTTTGTGCCTTAAATGTAATGTATGTATAATAATTCTTTAGAATTTAAATGAATCAAACCAGCATTAAAATTCCTTAAAGTATGAAAACATAGCAAATGCAATTCTTCTGAGCAACAGTTTTAATGCTTTTCAAAATGGGCTCGAACAAAAATTAATTTTTAATCCGCAAAGTTCCAAGTTATTATATGTTTGAGAAAAATGTTGAATGTAAATCTGATTATTAAGTGTGAATTAAGTGTGAAAACACTATCAATTCTGAATTGGACGTAATGATTGTAAACGAAATTTTAAGTAGAATAATTAGGTAAAATTTTAAATTTAATTTAGAAATGAAGTTAACTCAGAATTCAAACATGAATTTTATTAAAATGTTGAGTGCCATTTACGTGAGAAAAGGCAACATACTTTTGTGAATTTCAACATATCGAATATAAAATTGGAATTTCGAACAAAAATCTGAATGAGAAGTTGAACTCCCAAATGTAATTGAATAAATTCTTGAGTAGATACTTAAATTAGATGTAAAAATTGAATTAGAATTACAAGCAACATCTTGTGTTTAATGTGAATCAAAAGCTAATCGTAGTTTTCAGCAAAAATCTAGTTATTGAGTATAGAGTTTGAATTCTAATCTTTGAATAAAAATTCTAACCAGGGCTTGACTAAATATTGAATGGAGTTAAAAAAACCTCCGGTGTTAAATTGATAAATTTTAGTTTGAAATTAAATAGATACAATTTTAATTGAGTTACAATTCGACCCACAATGCCAAAAAAATTTTGAGTGAAATTTAAAATAGAAATTAAGAAAATGTTTCTGGATTAAGCGACATTTTGGATGGAATTCAAATACTTAGTACAAATTGTTGTACAATATTACTTGGGTTAAAAATTGATTTGGAAATTTAGATTAGAAATTGATTAGGATATTCTCCTTTTGAGGTTTTGAGCAAAAATTTGAGTGTCAATTTGGTGATCCAAACAAGATTTCAAGATAATTTGAATTGCAATTAGGTAAGAATTGCGTGCTTCAATTCGAGATTTGAGCTCAAACAACCAAGAAAATTTTCTTTGAATTTATTTTATAAATTTGTATCGGAAATTTTAAGTGAAATTTGAATTAGGGATTTAAATTTAAAAACTGGTTTTGGGATTCCAAACTAAATAAAATCTATGGTGAAATTATATTATATAGGAATTGAGGTACAACTCGAATTTTGAGAGAAATATAAGTTTACATTGCACAATAGATGTACTGAGTGGATTTTCAATAAAAAAAACAAAAAAATGATAGCAAATTAGATGGAGCAAAGAATAGATATGTCAAGGGAAAACCAAAATGCATATTTCGAAATCAATTTGAATTGGATCAAATAATTAGACTGGAAACGAAAATAGTTGTAATATATTCGAATAAAGCCTTGTAAATTGAGTATCAATAGTAAAATAAATTTACAATTCCATCTGGATTTGAATAAACTTTGAGTGCCATTTTCATCCGAATCCGAGTTACACTTTCAAACTGTACTTAAATCTTGATTGTAATTTTGATCACACTCATTGAATTAAATTGAAATACAAACTTTAGTGAAATTTTAACTTTTAACAAAGTTTTAACAAATTATTAGGTATTCTACTAATTGATTATTGTAATTTACATTTCAGTATGTGAGCAATGTTAGGCATTCAGACTAGTAACTTAGTTTAAAATTAAAATTGATTCGAAAACATTAAGATTTTTGATCAGAAATTTATTAGCTCAAAGCTGTTTTCGAAGTTGAACAAAATGATAAATGGAATTTTGAATATAAATCTAGTCTAAATTGGTCAACTGTATTCGGCAGAGAGGAAATTGATTAAAAGAACGAAATTTTAAAGAGAGAATATTATCTTTAATTATAAACTAGATATAATGAAGTTGAGCGAAATTGTAAGTAGAAATTGCCTTCTTTGTATTACATTTGGGAAACACATTTTGAAAACAATTTTAGCAAAATATTTAATGCGCTTTATGTGACTGAGATTAAATTCTAAACACGATTTCAACAAATTTGTTGGTCAAGTAGAAAATCTGGAATCGAGCAAAAATCTGAATGCTTTTCGAGCAGCATTTCAATTTTAAACCGTAATTGTGATAAAATCTTAAGGAGGAACTTACATTAGAAATAGAGTTTAAATTACAATTTGATTTAAGCAAATACAAGAGCTTATAGCTTAAAACTTGAGTTTGGAATCCAGACTTCCTCTAATATCAGTTTGAGTGAATTTTTAAAAAATTAGTTAAAATTATGCGAGCAAAATTTTTATTTAGAATGGAGTAAAAGAAAATTTGCATATACATAGTTTGTACTAAAAATTCAATTTTAATCCAATCGAGGGTTTGAACAAAAATTTGGATGCAATTTAATTAAAAAATATTTAAAAATTGAGTTTGAATTTCAAACTTAGTTAACACAAAATTAAGGTTGAAATTAAGCTCGAAATTTTGTCATATCTAAATGTACTTGATTAGAAATTTGGAGTAGATTCAAGTTCAGCTTTAGTTGCAAGTGCATTTAAGAAAAATTTGTTTGTTGTTAGAAATACTGAATTAAGTAGAATTTAAAACTCTAGTATGGATCAAAAAGTTTGTTAAATTTGTATAAGAATTTTGAACAGAATTCTGAGTAAGTATCGAAGTATATGAATTTTAAGCAGTAATTGAATAAAGTGTTGGATAGAAATTGAATTTGAATAGTGAGTACTTGAGCAAAAACATAACTGTAATTCAGTTTTTAGTTTAAAAGTGGGGTTTATTGTATTTCAAATTTGACTGGCAAGGGAAAAACTGACAATTAAGTTAAATTTTAT
Organism: Tipula helvola; assembly: GCA_963556165.1. Taxonomy (NCBI): domain Eukaryota; kingdom Metazoa; phylum Arthropoda; class Insecta; order Diptera; family Tipulidae; genus Tipula; species Tipula helvola. Next base: position 21,437 of record CAUVYM010000149.1, read on the forward strand.
GTTTAGTGAGACCAAAATTCTGAGAAAAAGTTGAGTTTGAATTTCAAAATTTTTGAAAATAGGCTAAGTTCCAAACTCGATTTGACAAAATTGAAGTAGGAATTGAGTTATAATTTAGAGTGAAATTTAAAGTACAAAATTTATAGTTCAACTTCATCTTTCATTTTAAATTGATTCGAGAAGTGTAAGTTTGATATTCCAAACTAAATTTTAATTGCAGTTAGTAAAAATTGCAATACAAAACATGATTTTAATAAGACAACAAAATTATTTAGTATCATCACAATGCACATATAAAAGAATATGAATTCTAAACTGTAATTGAATATAATCTTGATGGCAACTTAAATTAAAAATTAAGTTTGAATTACAATTTGATTGAGCAGAAATACAAGCGTAATTTAGCTTTTCTTAGTTTAAAACTTGTTTTAATAGCGTGAATCTTTTAGTCTCAACCATCATGGTGTCCTTTCGAAGTAAGTATCTTACCAGTCCAAATTTTTAAGTGTATGGATGTGGAACCATTTTTGGCCTACTTCTCCAGGAATTTGTATGTAACCCAGGAGAGGTATTTTATCTAACTTTATAGTCAAAAACCTCATACTTTTTTGTTAATGAGTAAATTGAAATTCTCTTAAGATAAGGTCTAGTTTTGGTTTTCTCAAAATTTGGTCACATATTTTTCATTTTAATAACATATTTTACCACATATTTTGCAATGTTAGTTACATATTGTAGGAACATATTTTTGATTGTTTAGAACCTAAAAATCCTAAGCCTAAGGGTGAGGAAAACGTATGGAAACCCCTAAAAATATCGCGGAGTTCGGTCAAAAAAAAAACTAACAAGGTTTATTCTTAAGTAATTTTCAACAAGGAATTTAATGGTGAGCTTGGTTGTGACCTTGACCTTCATCTTCAAGGTCATTTGGAGGTCAAGGTTATTTTTTTTAAATTAGAACCCCTATTGCATGACCACCGAAGGTCACCTGAAGGAATATACATATTTTAATTGTAAAGGTTATGTTTGCTATGAAAATTAAAAAAAAAAAAATTTAAAAAAATCGTTAATAACAAAACATTGTAATATGTTGTTATGAAAATGTTACTATGAAAATTATAAAAAAAATTAAAAAAAAAATAAATTTTAAAAATAAAGAATTAATTTTTTTAATTTTCGTAGCTAATCATAAGCATTATAACTAAAATATATTCCTTCAGATGACCTTGGGAGGTCATGGAAAATATATATTCGGACGTACAATTGATCGCTCCTTTCGAATCCGACGTCAAAAACAGTAGTTTCCCTCTAAAAAAATTACCTTGACCTCAATATGACCTTGAAGATGATGGTCAATGTCACAACCAAGCTCACTATTAAATTCCTTGTTGAAAATTACATAAGACTAAACCTTGCTTATTTTTTTTTTGACATACTCCGCGAGATTTCTAGGCTCTTCTTTCCATACTTTGATCTCGCAAAGTAAATTCTTTCAGATGATCTTGGGAGGTCAAGGAAAATACATACTCTGACGTAAAACTGATCGCTCTTTTCGATTCTGTCATCAAAAATAGGGGTTCTAATTTGAAAAATAGCCTTGACCTCCAAATGACCTTGAAGATGAAGGTCAAGGTCGCAACCAAGCTCACCATTAAACTACTTGTTGAAAATTAATCCGCGAGATTTCTAGCGTTTTCCATATTCAATGTAAATTCCTTCAGTTGATCTTGGGAGGTCATGGAAAATACATACTCGGACGTAAAATTGATCGCTCTTTTCGATTCTGTCATCAAAAATAGGGGTTCTAATTTGAAAAAATAACCTTGAAGATGAAGGTCAAGATCACAACCAAGCTGGCCATTAAATTCATTGTTGAAAATTACCTAAGAATAAACCTTGCTCATTTTTTTTGACCGAACTCCGCGAGATTTTTAGGGGTTTCCATACTTTTTCCTCACTCTGTATGTATAAATATTCATTAATGTTTCTTGTATATAAGCAAAACAGTAATCAGGATTTGATCTTTTGAAATTCATGTTAGTGATATATTCATGAAAGCCTTCGTACCAATCGCGTGGGCTTTCTCTTAATCCGTACAATGACTTCTATAATAGACAAACTTTGTTTGGTTTAACATTATACACCGAAGATAATAGATACATACTTCAGTTTGTATAATTCCATTTAAAAACGCAGTTTCTACAGCCATTTGTTCAATTTACCAATCAAAAACACATGTTGCTAACAGTAATACTTTCAAAGTTATCATTCTAGTAACCGAGGAGTAAATTTCTTCATTTTCGCTATACATTTGTTGAAATGCTTTGGCTACATACAATACGCGCTTTATACTTTCCATTCGACCCTATTTTGTAAATCCGTTTTACTTCTATTGTTTTCTTAACAGTCGGTTCTTCAACTAAGGTATATCCCACGTTTTATTTTTTTTCTAGACTCTGCATCTCTTCAGAAATCGGTACTATTTATTGCTTCCTCATAGTTTTCTGGTGTACACTGTACATGCATCACAAAAATTAATATATACCATATGGGTCATCATATTTCCGTGGCAGCTTCCTGGTTCGTTGTGGTCTTTTCCTCACTTCTTCATTTCTTATATTTTTTGTTCATTTTTCCTCTCACTGTTTGTTTTTCGCCTTTTGCTTCTTCGCCTATATCATAGTTTTCCTGTTCTGTTTCATTTTCTTGAGCACTTTCATCAGTAAACTTAACGTAATTGTCGGATTTTTCCACAAATCTCATATGACGACGTTATTTTCCACTAAAACTATATATCGCATATCTGTGTAACCTACAAGTATACCTTTGATAGCTTTTGAATTTAGTTTTGATTTTCTGCACTCATCAGGTATTCTCACAAAAATTATGCTCCCATAAATTTTTAAATTTAATACATCAGGTTTTCTTCCAAAAAATATCTCAAAAGGTGTTTTTCTGATCATTGTATTCGTCAATAGTCTGTTTGACTACAAATTGAAAATGCGGGATTTTTTTCTATTTTTGAACGTTTATTCTGAAAAAATGGTAACAAATGAATTATTCAAAGTATTGTCCATCGCTAGCCACAACTTTTTCCCATCTTTCTGGCAATTTACGGATACCGTCGCGAAAAAATTCGGCCGGCTTGGCTGCTATCCAGTCATCGACCCATTTTTGGGCTTCTTCGTAAGAATGGAAGCGCTGGTCAGCTAGGCCATGTGTCATCGATCGGAAAAGGTGGTAATCGGAAGGAGCAATGTCTGGGCTATACGGCGGGTGGGGTAAGACTTCCCATTTCAGCGTTTGTAGGTATGTTTTGACCGGCGCTGCAACATGTGGCCGAGCGTTGTCATGTTGCAAAATTACTTTGTCGTGTCTTTGCTCGTATTGTGGCCGTTTTTCTTTGAGTGCGCGGCTCAAACGCATCAATTGAGTTCGGTATAGTGCTCCTGTGATGGTTTCGTTCGATTTCAATAGCTCATAATACACCACACCCAGCTGGTCCCACCAAATACAGAGCATGAGCTTGGCGCCGTGAATATTTGGTTTGGCCGTCGATGATGATGCATGGCCGGGGTAACCATATGATTTTTTGCGCTTCGGGTTATCGTAACGGATCCACTTTTCATCACCAGTGACAATGCGATGCAAAAAACCCTTCCGTTTTTGCCGTTCGAGCAGCAGTTCGCATGCAAAAAAACGGCGCTCGACGTCTCTCGGCTTCAGCTCATACGGCACCCAATGTCCTTGCTTTTGGATCATTCCGAGGGCTTTTATACGATGGGAAATGGCTTGTTGTGTCACTCCCAATGAATCTGCGAGCTCTTGTTGAGTTTGACACGAGTCTTCATTGAGTATTGCCTCCAATTCAGCATTCTCAAACTTTTTCACTTGGCCCGGCCGCTCTTTGTCCTCAACGTCAAAATCACCACTTCTAAACCGCACAAACCATCTCTCGCACGTTGAAACCGATGGAACATGACTCGGATAAGTCTCGGAGACCAATCGATGTGCTTCAGCAGCACTTTTCTTCAAATTAAAGAAGTAAATTAAAACTTCCCGCAAATGCTGTTTTGTTGGCACGAAACTCGACATATTGAGAGCTCAAAAAAACTATGAATTTGACACTGCGACAAATTGACACATACTGAAAATTAAAGCTATAAGACGTAACTTTGACATGAACATAGTCACAGTACTGCCTGATGCGTATAGCGTTAGTAACGCCATCTGTTATCAATCCCGCATTTTCAATTTGTACCCCGATATATAAACTGCAGATTTTATACATTGTGGCTAGCAGCACTTAATGATCACTGCTTCAGATAGCAAACACCTTGGTATATCCATGATTCAGTTAGTATATGAAGGAGCTGGATTTAAATATGTATATACCTCCTTGCTTAAAATGTGGGTAGAACTGTCCACTAAGGTACTCTTTTCCATTGTCGCATCGTATTTCCTTAATTTTTTTTTTCAATCTGATTTTGTACCAATTTTAATAGAACAAAGAAGTCAAATACAACACTTTTTTGTTTAATACAGTATACTGTCGCGATTCTACTGAAGTCATCAATGAAGCTTACAAAATATCTTCCACCTCGATAACCTGTAGTATTTGCCGGACCATGGACATGTATTATATGTATTAACTCCAACACATCTTGCTCTCGTCGCTTATTGTTCTCAAATAGTAAATTGCACATTTTATTTGTAAGACGTATTTCACACTGCACAAACTCTTTTCCAATACTACTAGGTAATCCATCTATCATCTAATAATTTGTATTCACATAATTTCTTTAGGCTGTTGAAGTTAGTATGACCAACAATTCTATGGCATTTCTCTTTATTAGACAATTGAGCAACACGTACGATTTTGAATCTTTTTATCTATGCCTATTTCACCTGTCAACTCAAACAGTTTATTTTAGTTTACAGTTACAGCGATTAAATTATTTTTAGGCCCATAGATTTCGGCACCGTGTTTATTAAATATTATCAAATTATTTTGACTGGCAATACTTGAAACACTTAATAAATTTTGTTTCCTACTGGGTACACAGTATACATTGCGAATTTTTGTTTTTTGGCTGGTTCCATTATTATTCCAGAACATAATAATATCGCCTATCTTATTGGCTTTTAATGAAAAACCGTCACCTACCTTCATGTCAACGGAGTGTTCTAACGTTTTATATTCACAAAAATATCTCTCATCGTTTATGATATGATCGGAACAACCACTATCTAATAACCAGGTGACTATTTTATTATCCGCCTTATTTTCATTTTCATGCTGTGCAACGTCATTACTTCGGAATGGGTACGAACTTACGATGGGCCGAATTTCAAAGGGCCGAATATCGAAGGGCCGAATGTCGAAGGCGAATGTGTCGAAGGGCCGAAAGTGTCAAAGGGCCGAATGTGCATTTATATTAGCCGCATTTCTTGACGTTTGATCTGATCCCGATCAGATCATGTCTCATGAAACGACACCAAAATGCGTAAAACAAACAAACATCAATTTCAATTTTCTGTCTCGTTTTGTTTTGAATCTTCCTCTTCATACTCGTACTGTATTCATCTTATTCTTTTTCGCTTTACAAAATATTGTTCAACTACATTTTAATAGCTGAACTAATTTTTAGATCACCATTTGTGATCCGAAATGAATGTTGGATCAAATGTTGTTGTTGCTTCACATATAAATTTTGATCTGATCCGGATCACTATGCGTCAATAAATGCAGCTATTGATGTAATAAGGCTTGGTTTTGTTGAAAGACGTATTATGTACAAATATTTTAAATATTTAATCACTAGATAGTTACAGAAGGAATACAAAATATAAACACCAAAATTAATACAATATTTTTGTTGATAGAATATCCGGAGATTAAACATAATAAAATACATAAATTCATAAGAAATTAATTTGTATTTGATAAAAAATTTACAACATGTTCCTTAAAACAACAAATTTAAACAACTATATACAGCTGCGGCAAAAAATAATAGTAGTGAATTAATCAAGATTATTCAATACAAACTGCCTGAAAACAAAGCATAGTTTTTAAAAAATGTTGTTTTCCAAATTTACATTATTTATTACATAATAATAAAATAATATCATAATTTTGTGTAAAAGTATGAAAAATTCGAATATGTTGCAATTATGATGTAGCACTACTATTATTTTTGCCGCAACTGTATTTCTAAAAAAAAAAAAAAAAACGACCCTACGACACATCCAGCTCTTTGACATTCGTTCTTTTGACACTTTCGGCTCTTCGACACATTCGGCCCTTCGACATTAGGTCCTTCGACACATTCGGCTCTTTGATATCATCCATTATTTCTACATTGAATATGCTCGTATCATCTACGACTTGTATACTGTAAAATTTTCTGCTATTCTGGATGCTCTATATGTCCCTCTTCCTCGACCTCTTGAAGTGAACGTATTGTTGTTTCCTCTCCAGCTGTGTCCTCTCCAGTTGTTGTTTCCTCTCCAGTTATAACTTCTTCTTTAGTCATCTTTATTCCGATTCGGCCAATCTCTTTGTATGTGTCCTCTTTACTCACAACCATAGCATCTTTTATTGTTTTTGTCTGTAATTTTATTTTTAAGTTTAAACGATTCCTTATATTGAATGATTGTAGGGCACTTGAATTTCTCTCTTCTTATGTTCCAAACATAATTTAGACTTTATATATTCGATGGATTTTTCGTTTTCTGGCACTACATCTACAATATCGACGATATGTGAAAACATTCAGGCAAGCTAAGCAATAAATAATTTAGCTTATCATCGGTATTGACGTTTTCATCGGCGCTACTTAATTCATTTATATGTTTTTCGAAAATATTAAAAAAATCGAGTAGTTTTCTTTTACACAGCAATTTGTTCGCACTACTTTTGGTTATAGAGGTGTCATCAAACCTTTTTAACATGTTTCTCGCACTTTCTTCCTAAATTATTAACTCTAGCTGTAAGTTATTTTCACTATTCACAATGTAGTTATTCGCCCTAACTTCCATTTTCTCTTCAATCGATTTCCAATACATTATCCGGTTTCAATTCTTGTGTAATTACCTCGTAACAATTTTTCATCTCCAAATATAGTTTCAATCTGAATCTCCATGCTCAGTCTGAATTTTTTTAAAAAATACGATACCGAAATGAGCATCTTTCGCGGCATAAGCGATTTGCCGCTAATTTAGTGTGGGTGTTTCCCAATCTGACAATCGAATACGGCAATCTTTATTCAGCTCAACATTTAATAGACTCGAACTTAAATTGGTTAGTCTACCGTGTTTAAATCCAGTGAGCTGTGCAACATAACGCAAGTCTAACGTGATGGCTACACATACTCCGTAATCTTTGGCCAACTAAGCTGCATCATCATGAGGTGGTACGCCCACCTTAATAATATTATTGTCTTCAAGGATCTCTCTAAATTCAGAATTATTGTATGGGTGGCAGAATTATTTTTCAGCATACACAAACTTTATGTACGTGCACGGAAAAAAATAAACTGGTCCTCAGCTAAGAAAACGAACTTTTAATTCAAGAAAATGTACTTTTTCTTGATTTAAAAGTTAATTTTCTTATTTCTTTCGAGTTTTGCTTAATTTCAAGAAACACAATTCTTACATGAAGAAAAACTCGAAAGAAATAAGAAAATTAACTTTTAAATCAAGGAAAGGTACATTTTCTTGAATTAAAAGTCCGTTTTCTTAGCTGAGGACCAGTTTATTTTTTCCGTGTGTGTTAATGACACTCCTATAAAAAGTTCTCGATTTGATACTTTTTGAGGAGTGTCACAACTACAGATACAACTATTTTTTACTGATTCGGTTTTTTTGTTTCATTCCCCCATCTAGCAAATACATATTTTTCTTCCTTTAATTTTACTATTCAGTCAAATATTCCCATGGAATAGCACCTTAAGGTATAAAAAAAAACAAAGTTACCTATGTATTCACTTTATTCCACTAATTCCACGTCTTTAAGTCCAAAATAGGGTACTTTGAATATTTTGTCATTTTTTCGATTTTTCCCCCTAAATTGCAGGTACATTTTTTTTTTGTGATTAGGCCATAAATGTACCTATTTAAAAAAAAAAGTAATCCAACTGCTTTCAAAAGTTTTGTAATTATAGCAAAAGAAGATTCCAATTTGTAATAAAATATGTTTGACCAATTTTTATTTCCCAGCACTGTATTTCCATAAAGTAGACAAATCAAGGTTTGAACATTCCAAGTGATATTCACAATTTTCAAAATAAAAAACTGCGTCAAACATGCCTAACCCTTTCTGTCTTAATAACAAAACTTGTTTCGGATAGCTTGACCTGTTCATTTTATGAAAATATTGCTTCATACCTGTTTCTATTTGCACTTTTTTATGTAGTCCTACACATTTTCAGTACACTTTTACTTTTCTTTAATTTATGTAGCTACACTTTGTGTGAAATACTTCACATCGAAAAAATTGTATCCGATTTCTCGGTACTCCTCGACCGGTATTTACTCTAAAAATACTTAATAAATTTGTCAAAAAGACCCACTCAAATATTTCATCAGGAAAGCTATATAAAAAAATCTAAATAAAAGTTACAGAACACAGGCAATCGATTGGTGACCTTAAGTTTGACCTTGAAATCTCTTTTCAACATTTGAAGGTCAACTCTTTTTTTTTTTACATGAGCCATCATTTTTTACTCCGGATTCTGACAGAGGGAAAATTTTTACATTCAGATAGGTACTTACGGCACTTTTTGAATGACTTTCAGCGGTCATTTCAAGATTAAATTACAAAATGATATGAAATAACCAGCAGATGATGAATTTTAATGGGGAATGATTCAATTAATAGTTGTTGGCGTCAAGACATAAGGTGCTGATCATTATATCGAAAGAGAATTTAATGAAAATTTTTCTGTAACTACGATTTTATAAATTCGTACGTATAAGGTGGGCGTCCGTTATAACGCGATTATACTGTATAAGGATTTTTCCTTCTTGCATTAAATTGCATTAAGGTGTTAGTAGTAGATGTTCTATTGTCAACTTATCAGGGTTGTTTTTTGTATTTCCATAGTGATGACGAACTGTTATAGTACGTCATTTCTACATCATTAAATTTTTATTTTGCTCCCTTTTTGCTATGTGGTCATCGTAGAAAGTTCTTGAAGCTTTTTTATTGTACATTTAACATTGGATAAGATCATTTTGATCTAATTAATTTTTATTATTAACGTGAATAAGTTTTATTTTGGTATGCAATTATTTTTATTGTTTTTGTTCAAAATGTTTTTTAAATGTATTTATGTACATAATCTTTAAGGTTGTTGTTTTATATTGTTATATTTGTAATAATAAGTCCTGTGAGTATGACAAAATAGGTCGAAAAATTAGGCAAGAAAATAAAGAACTAACTTATTTTTTAAATTTGTATATAAAAGCAAAAAATGTTAAATTTTTTTTCCTGTTATTTTATTTTATATTTTTAACAACGATACAATATCTAATATTTTATAAAACAAAACAAATCTATTTTTCTATAATTCTCTTTGTCTTTTCAATTTTGTTTTGAACATTAATTTAAACCACCCTTTTAATTGGTATTTGGAAAAATAACACTCTAATCTGCAATTAAAACTACGACTGAATCAACAATGTAGACAATTATTATTTTTGTCACTGTCTGTCATTATAATTTAGATAAATTACATCCAGAACATTAGGCAAAAGGTACAACAACCTATATAACATTAACCTTTCACATTTAATCGCGACCTTATCAAACCAATAAATTTTCGCTACTGTGACATACATAAATCTTATCGCAAACAGTATTAAATCGTTTTGTTAACATACGCTAAAAAAAGCTTTCTTACAACTTCAATTAATTGGTTGGCATAACAAAACTGAAAAATTCTTAGTATACAAACATAAATCCGTGCTCTGGAACAGCAACAATTCGAATACATATGGGGTTTTTGAACCGAATTAGTTTTTTTTATCATATTAAAATATGGTTGTTGTTTGGCAATATTTTCTTGACTCACGCATTTTATAAAGAAGCAACATAGAACGAAATAATAACAATCATTAAAATACATTTTTATTGTATTCGTTTATTTAAAAATCCTTAAATAAGATCCACATCATCAATTTAACAGTATGTTTATAATTTATATATAGGGTCACATCTGCTTAAATGGGTATATTTTATATCGTCATAATTAAACGAAGAAGGCGTGTTTAACATAAAAAGTAGATAAAATTTACCAGTTAAATAATTGATGTATTGTTTTATAAGACGATTCTCCCGCATTTACAAAAAAAAAATATAAATAATCGAAAAATATGTTTTTCTGGGGTACATTTTAAGATCTACCCACCCGCCGTGATAGCATCGTATATTTGGAGATGGGTCGAAGGTTAGCAATTTACTTTTCGCCTTTCTTGTATTTATTTATCTTACGGTACATTATATGTATTTTTCGAAAAGGATAACTGAAATATTTATTTATGAATGAAGAGCGCAAAGTGGTACTTTGTCGCACGAGAAAACCGAGGATAGCAACCTTTGAAACGCAACAAAGTACCACTATATACAGTGAAATTCACTTATAACGCCCTCGGATATAGCGACATTTCGTTTATAACGTCGAAATTTAAAAGAAAGTTTGATTTGTTCTATTTTATCATTAGGAATCATTCGCTTACAACGACTTCGGTTATTACGACAATTCTGATATAACGACCAATTTTCCATAGAAAAATGTAAAAATTGCTCGCTTATTACGGCCAAAAATGTGTAAAATAAAGTAAATATTTTTATTGACAAGGGGGGGGCCTTGACGTAAATATTTTTATTGACAAGGGGGGGGCCTTGACGTAAATATTTTTATTGACAAGGGGGGGGCCTTGACGTAAGTATTTTTATTGACAAGGGGGGGGCCTTGACGTAAATATTTTTATTGACAAGGGGGGGGCCTTGACGTAAATATTTTTATTGACAAGGGGGGGGCCTTGACGTAAATATTTTTATTGACAAGGGGGGGGGCCTTGACGTAAATATTTTTATTGACAAGGGGGGGGCCTTGACGTAAATATTTTTATTGACAAGGGGGGGGGCCTTGACGTAAATATTTTTATTGACAAGGGGGGGGCCTTGACGTAAATATTTTTATTGACAAGGGGGGGGCCTTGACGTAAGTATTTTTATTGACAAGGGGGGGGCCTTGACGTAAATATTTTTATTGACAAGGGGGGGGCCTTGACGTAAATATTTTTATTGACAAGGGGGGGGCCTTGACGTAAATATTTTTATTGAAAAGGGGGGGGCCTTGACGTAAATATTTTTATTGACAAGGGGGGGGCCTTGACGTAAATATTTTTATTGACAAGGGGGGGGCCTTGACGTAAATATTTTTATTGACAAGGGGGGGGCCTTGACGTAAGTATTTTTATTGACAAGGGGGGGGGCCTTGACGTAAATATTTTTATTGACAAGGGGGGGGCCTTGACGTAAATATTTTTATTGACAAGGGGGGGGCCTTGACGTAAATATTTTTATTGACAAGGGGGGGGCCTTGACGTAAATATTTTTATTGACAAGGGGGGGGCCTTGACGTAAATATTTTTATTGACAAGGGGGGGGCCTTGACGTAAATATTTTTATTGACAAGGGGGGGGCCTTGACGTAAATATTTTTATTGACAAGGGGGGGGGCCTCGACGTAAATATTTTTATTGACAAGGGGGGGGCCTTGACGTAAATATTTTTATTGACAAGGGGGGGGGCCTTGACGTAAATATTTCTATTGACAAGGGGGGGGCCTTGACGTAAATATTTTTATTGACAAGGGGGGGGCCTTGACGTAAATATTTTTATTGACAAGGGGGGGGCCTTGACGTAAATATTTTTATTGACAAGGGGGGGGCCTTGACGTAAATATTTTTATTGACAAGGGGGGGGGCCTTGACGTAAATATTTTTATTGACAAGAGGGGGGCCTTGACGTAAAAAAGTAATATTTTTATTGACAAGGGGGGGCCTTGACGTAAAAAAGTAATATTTTTATTGACAAGGGGGGGGCCTTGACGTAAAAAAATAATATTTTTATTGACAAGGGGGGGCCTTGACGTAAAAAAATAATTTTTTTATTGACAAGGGGGGCCTTGACGTAAAAAAATAACTCTTTTAGTGACAAGGGGAGGGGGCCTTGACGTAACAAAATAATTTTTCTATTGACAAGGGGGGGGGGGAATTATGAATTTGATTGTTGAACCATTATATTTTTAATATACAGTGAAATTCACTTATAACGCCCTCGGATATAGCGACATTTCGTTTATAACGTCGAAATTTAAAAGAAAGTTTGATTTGTTCTATTTTATCATTAGGAATCATTCGCTTACAACGACTTCGGTTATTACGACAATTCTGATATAACGACCAATTTTCCATAGAAAAATGTAAAAATTGCTCGCTTATTACGGCCAAAAATGTGTAAAATAAAGTAAATATTTTTATTGACAAGGGGGGGGCCTTGACGTAAATATTTTTATTGACAAGGGGGGGGCCTTGACGTAAATATTTTTATTGAAAAGGGGGGGGCCTTGACGTAAGTATTTTTATTGACAAGGGGGGGGCCTTGACGTAAGTATTTTTATTGACAAGGGGGGGGCCTTGACGTAAATATTTTTATTGACAAGGGGGGGGCCTTGACGTAAATATTTTTATTGACAAGGGGGGGGCCTTGACGTAAATATTTTTATTGACAAGGGGGGGGCCTTGACGTAAATATTTTTATTGACAAGGGGGGGGCCTTGACGTAAATATTTTTATTGACAAGGGGGGGGCCTTGACGTAAATATTTTTATTGACAAGGGGGGGGCCTTGACGTAAATATTTTTATTGACAAGGGGGGGGCCTTGACGTAAATATTTTTATTGACAAGGGGGGGGCCTTGACGTAAATATTTTTATTGACAAGGGGGGGGCCTTGACGTAAGTATTTTTATTGACAAGGGGGGGGCCTTGACGTAAATATTTTTATTGACAAGGGGGGGGCCTTGACGTAAATATTTTTATTGACAAGGGGGGGGCCTTGACGTAAATATTTTTATTGACAAGGGGGGGGCCTTGACGTAAATATTTTTATTGACAAGAGGGGGGCCTTGACGTAAATATTTTTATTGACAAGGGGGGGGCCTTGACGTAAATATTTTTATTGACAAGGGGGGGGGCCTTGACGTAAATATTTTTATTGACAAGGGGGGGGCCTTGACGTAAATATTTTTATTGACAAGGGGGGGGCCTTGACGTAAATATTTTTATTGACAAGGGGGGGGCCTTGACGTAAATATTTCTATTGACAAGGGGGGGGCCTTGACGTAAATATTTTTATTGACAAGGGGGGGGCCTTGACGTAAATATTTTTATTGACAAGGGGGGGGCCTTGACGTAAATATTTTTATTGACAAGGGGGGGGCCTTGACGTAAATATTTTTATTGACAAGGGGGGGGGCCTTGACGTAAATATTTTTATTGACAAGAGGGGGGCCTTGACGTAAAAAAGTAATATTTTTATTGACAAGGGGGGGCCTTGACGTAAAAAAGTAATATTTTTATTGACAAGGGGGGGGCCTTGACGTAAAAAAATAATATTTTTATTGACAAGGGGGGGCCTTGACGTAAAAAAATAATTTTTTTATTGACAAGGGGGGCCTTGACGTAAAAAAATAACTCTTTTAGTGACAAGGGGAGGGGGCCTTGACGTAATAAAATAATTTTTCTATTGACAAGGGGGGGGGGGAATTATGAATTTGATTGTTGAACCATTATATTTTTAATATACATATTTCAGTTTTCCTACAAACACTTAATAAATTTATCAAAAAGTGTCACATTTGTGATGCAATTTTTCTATATTGGCTTATGCAAAGCTTAACAATTATATTCTATAACAGAATTTTTTCTAGACAAGAAAAACAAAAATGTAGTTGTTGTATTCAACCCTAGAGATGTGCGACCAAGCAATCAACAAAAGAAAACACATGTTTTAAAGCCTACTTTTCACACTTTTTGTAGGAAAAAATATGAACTACCATAGCATTGAGAAACAATAACATTTTTTTATAATAAAAGGATTTTTTTTGTTCTATATTCTTTCTGTAAAATATACCGATTTCCAGTTTTCATTCAGGAGAACACAAGGCATCCACTAAAGCGCTTAAATCATAATAAAAGATTATAAATTTATTTTTTCGCACATTTAATATTAGGTTGGTGTAGGTTTTTAGGTAGGAAAACGTTGGTAGAGAAAAACTTTACAATATTTATATCCGTTTTTTATTGCTTTTGGAATATTATTTGTTGAGGTGTGAATTTTTTTTTTTTACATTTTCCGGATTTTTCACGTTAACTAGCATTGCAAGACATATATGTACACATACATACAGATACTTAGTATGTAACTTTGGCTAAGGTAATAACTCTAAATTATGGATATTGCAATCTTGTTTGCATATTTTTGCTGTTTTAACGATATGTTTTTTTTTAATTCGCGAGTGAAATAATTTTCTCTTCCATATTTTATAATAAGTTCGTTTGCTGTCCGAATACTGATATATTATTATTATTATTATTATTACTTGAGGGCCATGTGGGGGCTCAAGCCACCCCGCACTGCGACCTAAAAGATCTTTTGTGCATTAAGCCCTACTTAATTATCCGTCCAGTCAATATTCAAGCTCTTAATGAACCTGATAATACTGCCTAACGGTACGTGATACATACTATCTGGGCTCATTGCTCTCCCTCCTAGATGTTTTAATTATCCGTCCAGCCAATATTCAGGCCCTTAAAGAACCTGATAATACTGCCGACCGGTGTGTGATACATACTATCTGGGCTCATTGCTCTCCCTCCTAGATGTAATAACATTTCTTCTGCTAGAAGAGCGGTAGCATTGGGACTCAAGGACATCGAGAGGGCAGACCCACTCCCGTATATTCCTATCCATGCCTCGTCTACCCAAAGAATACTGATATAATTTTGACATAATAAATTAGACAGATAATGCTTGGAGAATAATTTTTTTTTCGCCGGCGCTACATCCCATAGAGAAATTTGGCCGCTTCATTATGAAGTTTCGTAATCATTATTTTTAACGGATAATGAATGATTAATTCATTGATCCTACAATAACCAGCAGTAATTTTTTCATCACCCGCCGGGTATCGAATCCGGGATCTCCGGAGCTTAAAGCAAGCGTGCTGACCACTGTGCCACCGGGGCGGCGGAGAATAATACATAACACTAAAATAGTGTCTATATCAATTTTTTTTTTAAATATAATGGGCTAACTAGCAAATCAGTAAGAATCTAAGAATCCTTACAGAATTTGACGAAATTATTTCCTTACAGAATATTTGACATATCGGCCACCGAACCCGTAACAACTGACAAATACAGTATTAAAATTGTAATGTGAATATCAAAATTTATTATTTTTAAGAGAAGTATGCTGTGGAAATGTTGATGTATTCTGGCATTTCCTTCAGTTTGCGCGTTAATTTTCGCTCTGTTAAGTGACAGCTGAACTGAACGAAAAGTTCTAAAAGATTCGCTGGCCAGTAACATGTACTTTACATATATCGTATTATTATGTTAAGTTGTTACTGATTCGCTGGTTGGGCCATAAAACTCCAATAAAGAAATTTACGGATCATCGGCATATTTAGCATTTTTAAACATAAAAAATTGCTATTTGATCAACAATATTTGCTGTAAATTAATAATATAAAAACCATAATTTAACGATGTAATGGCAATGAATTTAGGAATTAAGTACCTAACGTATAGATAAAATTAGGGCTTGCTGATAATATTACTGACACAATATTATACAATTTTTGGTGCAGCACAAAAACGAATAAATTGCTCACTAAGGGCCTATCCACACGAGTATTTTTAACAACACCGTAACAACATCATTCTGTATTCACTTCACACTGTTGTTATTCTTCCTTATGTATGTGTAAATTTACTTCATTTTTGGATTGCTTTGTTCACAGTACGAACTACAAGCAGATACCCAATTATTTCATTTTGTGCGATTCATATTGTCGTTTTGGGCCGATACAATATTGAAAATGGATACAAAAAATGAAAATCAGACACTAACTCCATTTATAATAACAGAAAATAATGCAGCTGTTGCGGCTGTAATGTCATCCGATGCCACTTATTTACTATTTGTGGCTGCCATGGAAGAGGAAGAAGAACCAAAACGCAAAAGAAGTTGCTGGGTTAAAGAATATTGCACAACTCGAGGAGCGGGGGACAATATTCAAAGTCTAATGAATAAGTTGGAACCTAATTCCGCAGATTACAAAAAATTTGTAAGGATGGATGAAGATTCCTTCAATTTTATACTAAACAAAATTAGAAGTGATATTCGAAAAGAAGATAGTAATATAAGAGCCGCAATTAGTGTCGAAGAAAAACTGTCCATTTCACTGAGGTTTCTTGCAACAGGCGAAAACTACACCGATCTGGATTACAATTCAAAATTGTCGAAGTAGTTTCTCTCTGAAACTATTTTGGATGTGTGTGATGCTATATATAAAAATTTGAAACAGGAATTTTTAAAGGTAATTCATTTTTTAAAGCGACCAACAGAAATTAATTAGTATTATTAATAAAAAATTAATACAACTTATTATCATTTGTCTCAAATCATCAGTTTCCGTTAACAGTAGATGAATGGGAAATAATTGCAGTTGCTTTCAGCTTGAAATATCAGTTTCCCAATTGTTTAGGTGCCTTAGATGGAAAGCATAAAGATTTTAGACTTGCAAAACCAAATGCCGCGCTTAAGGGATTCCATAGCTTGATATTGTTAGGCCTTGCCGATGCCTATGCAAAATTTATTTATGTTGATGTAGGATGCAGTGTTGCAGCGATCCAACTTTATGTATGTGTTACAACAACCACAGAAATTCCTTTTTCCCAAAAAATTGGTGGGACACCAAAAATTGCTACCACTCGTGTTCGTCGCAGATAATGCGTTCCCATTATTGGAAAATATGATAACACCGAACCCATTTACCACCACCGATGAAAATAAAAAAATATTTAATAGACGGTTAAGTCGAGCCCGGCAAACTGTAGAACGGGCTTTTGGAATACTGAGCAACCGATTCCGGGTCTTCCAAAAACCCATTAATCTTAGGGAAGACAAAGTAATAAAAATTGTGGAATGTTGTTGCGTTCTGCATAATTTTTTTAATTTTGCGAAGCCCTCGGTATAATGACTACAATTTTTCTGCGGGAAAGCAGGGTAGCCTAACCCATAAAAAAATACAAGTATGTGTCGTGCCACTACAAACGATGTAAAAGCTGGTGAAGCTGTTAGGAAAAAACAAACGGAATATTTTAATAATGAAGGCAAAACATAATTGAATTTTTCTTAAATAAAACAAAATTTTTTTTATCAATTTTTGAATTTAATTTTGCAATCAACAAACATATCCGCCATCGATAACGCGACCTTATTTTCTGAATGAAGCTGAATACAGTTTGCTGGTTTCAAATTTATTATTTGTAATTTTTGTATATTTGGCTTCTTTGGTTTCTTTGGCTGTTGTTGGTTGATTTCATCTTGTGGGGATATATATATATATATATATATATATATATATATATATATATATATATATATATATATATATATATATGTGGGATATATTCTATATCCACTGGTATTTCAATAAAAACAACAAAGGAAATATCCAAATACAAAACACTTTATTTAAATTTAAAAACACAAGAACTCATTATGCGACAATATTTTATTTTAACTTTAATGTTAACCCTTTTACATTACTCTTATTTCTGACGTCTCGACAATTATCCGTCATGATCGTTTAGTAATTCTTCCAATACAAGTGGTGTATTGCACAAATGTTAGGACATTACACTGATGTAATATGCATTATACCCACATTCGGCCATCCTACCGATTTGTACGCCTCGGAGAAATAACCACATAAATATATTTATTTTCACTTGTTACTTCGATGGTTGTCTTATTTGAACCTCATACTTTGCTCGTCTTAGTTACGGATTTTATTTTCGTCTATAATCTCGTCTTATTGTATTCGTCTTACTATCGTCTTAATTGTTGCTTCGTCTACATTTTATTTTTGCACTGTAGAATTCGTCTTTTGTATTGGTTGGTAGAATTAAATGCGTAACTTTGGCTTCTTCGTCTGACTCATCGCTGGATAGTATTGTATTGTAATACTGCCAATTCTTCATGTAGTCCGCACTGGTCGTTGTAAGATTTGGGCCTTGATGATCACCAATTTTCTCAACCTGATACCTTTCAGGTCCTACTATTTTAATAACTTTATACGGACCTATGTATTTTGGGTGTAATTTAAGTCCGCTCCCAAATTGAGTCCTTTTGATTGCGACGAAGTCCCCCAATTTGTAAAGAGTCGCTTCTTTTCTTTTTCTGTTATAACATTTTCGATTTTCATCCTGGACGATGGTTATACTATTTCTCGCTTCTGCTCTCAACTTTTCCCTCTCGTCTACAAATTGATTGATTATTTCTTCTGCTATCACGTCAGATATAGCAGATTCTTCAGGATTCCGCATTCGAATGCTCAATAGTAGTTCAAAAGGTGTTTTATTAATTGAACGCTGCCATGTGCAATTCATGAATCTCTATAGATTCGGAACATGTTTGTACCATGTGTCTGGGTTGGTCATTGATAATTTGGTGAGTGCCGGAACAATAATGCCATTTATCCTTTCTATTTGCCCATTTCCTCTCGGATTTCCAGTGATGATCAGCGTATGTTTAACAGACTGGGCTTCGCAGTATTCCTCGACAGTTTTCGATGTAAACGCTGTGCCCCGATCTGTGACGAACTGCACAGGATTGCCGAAAATTGCACGTTGTACTTCTAATTTTTGAATCACCTCTGCTGATGTCGTTGCCTTAACAGGATACAGCCAGACAAATTTTGAGAAGGAATCTACAACTGAAAAAATGAATTTATAACTTTTGGCTGTAATAGTCAGTGGGCCCAAATGGTCCATATGGTATATAAATAAGGGATACTCCCCTTTTGGCAGAGGGTGTAAGAAACCCTCTTGCCTTCCACATTTTCTATCTCCTAATATACACTGTATACAATTTTTGCGGCAACTTTCGCATTTTCCTCTGAATCCCGGTATGAAATATTC
Organism: Tipula helvola; assembly: GCA_963556165.1. Lineage (NCBI taxonomy): Eukaryota > Metazoa > Arthropoda > Insecta > Diptera > Tipulidae > Tipula > Tipula helvola. Next base: position 40,725 of record CAUVYM010000149.1, read on the forward strand.
CCTCTGCAATATATCTACCATCTTATTTGCACTTGGTTATTATTTTAAAAGGGATGCCTAACAAATATATACGTAATTTTTTTAGCGCTGTGACAATGGCCAGTACTTCGAGCTCATAACTTGAGTATTTTTCCTCTGCCGGTGATGTCTTTCTGCTGTAAAAGTACACTGGATGGAAACATTGATCTTCTGGACTCTTTTGAAGTAATATGGCGCCATATCCTAGCCTTGATGCGTCTGTATGTAGCTCTGTGGATCTGTTTGGTTGGAATATACTCAAAATAGGTTTATTAGTGAGAGATTTTTTTAATTCGATAAATGCTTGTCTTTGCTTAGTACCAAAGATGAATGTATTGCCTTTTCTTAGGAGGTCCGTTAAAGGTCGAGCGATAATTGAATATTGCTTCCGAAAATAGCCGGAAAGTCCAAGGAAACTTAGCACCTTTTTGAGATTTGTCGGCTCCGGGAAATTCAGCACAGCTTTGATTTTTATTTCTGAGGGGTTAATTTTTCCATCTGCTATTACATATCCTAGGAATTCAATTTTTTCGAATAGAAATTTGCACTTTTTCCATTTGAAATTGAGACCGTGTTCGCTGGAAACTCTTAAAACATCTTTTAGTTTTGAAATATTTTCTTCATCGTTTTTAGCAGGAATGATAATGTCGTCCATATATACTAATATCACTTGTTTACTGATAAGGTCCTTAAGGACAAAATTTACATATCGTTGAAATACTGCTGGTGAAGTACATAGGCTAAATGGGACTCTCAAGAACTCGTATTGCCCCATCGGTGTTACAAAAGCCGTATATTTTCTGCTTCCCTCCTCGACGGGAACATGGAAAAACCCATTCTGCAGGTCAAGTGTTGTAAATACCTTTGCCTCATGCAGTTGATCGATTTGGTCCTCTATTAGTGGAAGGGGAAATCTGTCCATTACAATGTGCCTATTCAACTTTCTAAAGTCTACGCAAATACGCTTTCCGCCGTCTTTTTTGTTAACAATTACAATTGGACTTGCGTATTCTGACGTACTGGTTTGGATGATTTTATTATCGAGCCACTCTTGAATTTGCGTTCCGACTTCCTCCTTCTCGCTTGCCGAAAGTCGTCTGGGATGTTGCCAAATCGGTGCATCCGATTTCAATATGATTTTCATTTCCACTGGAGATGTTTTGGAAAATTTGGGCTTGTAAGATTCAATTAATTTTGTTACAATTTCTTCGTGTTGCTTTTTCCCTATTTCATATTCTCTATCTTTCGCTAAAAAACAGGATATCGGTAGTTCATTTTGATAATTTAATTTTCTTACCGAAAATCCTCCAGCTTTGACCGTGATTTCTGTGTCAGCTAGGATATCGTTCCCTAAAACACATCTGGTGCTTAACGTCTCTGCAGGCACCACGTACACATCTCCTGCATATTCTTCATCATCTATCTCGAATTTGGCTGTGAAATAACCAATTGTCTTTATTGCACCATCCCCAATTCCTCTTAGCACGGTTTCCTTTAATTTCAAAGCAGGTAAGTTCATTATCCCATAATCTGTTTCTCTTAATAGTGTTAAATCACTTCCAGTATCTATAATTGCCTCTATAGATTGATTGTTTAATTTAATAATCTTATGGTTATACTTAATAGTCTGGGATCCTTCACTTGCCAACACAGTTTCATTGGTTTTTTGTTGTGTTTCATTTCGTCGTTCTTCTGTGGTAGTCTTTTTATCTCAATCCGGTGATTTGTGTCCATATTGAAAGCATTTAAAGCACCGCGGTCCTTCACTTTTTTTGTAGCATTTTTTCGAAATATGTCCCAGTTTCCCACAATTAAAGCAGTGTAAGTTTTTAATGGATCTCTGGGATGTTGAAGCGTTATTGTTATTATTAGCTGTATTTGCACCATATGAACTAGGATGTTTTGATTTAAAATCTTTATAAACAACTAATTTTTCTCGAAATGCTGACATTGTAGTGGTGCCATACAGTAACACTTTATTTGCGGGTGAATCGCTTATACCATCTATTATGTAACTGATAATGGATTTTTCGTTTACATCTCCCAATGAACCAATCTGACGCATCTCGTATAAATAATCAAATAATGATTCACCTTGTCGCTTTTTGCGTTGCCTAAGTTGGTTGTGAACTTCCGCACTTGAAATTTTTCGTGAGAATTCTGCTTGTAAAAATGTCTTCAGGTTTTCCCATGAACATATTTGCCTTGCTGATCCTAATGCTTTCTCTGCGGTCCCTGTTAATGATTGCTTTGCAAATGTTAATTGTTGTAATGAATTTAACTTATAAATTTTACATAAGTTGTCAAATTCGTCAATCCATGATTCTATTTTGTATGGCCCAGTTCCACTAAATTTTGGAATAAAACCTTCTATGTCGCGAAATTGAACTGGGAAATCTTTGAAACTACAGTCGATTGGGTTAACATCGTCTAATATTCTACATGATTCTCCTATATTGGATGATTTCGCATTTTCTCGAAGAATCTCATTTTCTAATTTCAATTTTTCTGCTTCTTGTCCTGCTTTATGCAATTCGGCTTCAATGGACAAATTTGTATCTTGTGCCGGTGGTAGTCCCATAACGTTTTGATTAATTTTTCTTAAGCTTATTTCGAGTCGCTTTAAGAATTCTTCATCGTCATTATGTTTGTTGGAAGAGTTATCATTTTGGCGGTTCCTGTTATTTTTCCCCATTGTTAGTTGATATTAAAACGTGTGTAAATAATGTATAAAACAAAACGTGCGTAAATTACTATAATCTAAAAATGTTTATGATTAACGGATACTGTAATCCTTTTAAACGACCTTGACTTATTCTACCACACGCACAATTTTACGCTGTTATATAATTTTATTTTTGCGTTTAATAGTTCACTATGATTAACACTCCTGTTCAACGCCCGTATACACAACGGTTTTTTGTCGAAGTTATAGTGGTATCGCTATTTAACCTTATTCACACACAGTATATTTAGTAATTTGTATTTCAATCAATTAAAGTTTCTGTATAACAAATTTCACATCCAATTATTCGTCTACACCACATAAACTATTGTCTAAATTATATATGAACTTTTTATTATCACTTCAACTTTTTGGTTTCGACATGCGGGCTTATGCTTCTAGATAATTAAGCTTTTAGAACCGTTTTGATAGTACCGCTATTAGGTATCTTGTGGTTTTACAATTCCGTAAATTTGTGAATTCGTGACCGGTTGAGCCCCCAAGTTGTGGGATATATTCTATATCCACTGGTATTTCAATAAAAACAACAAAGGAAATATCCAAATACAAAACACTTTATTTAAATTTAAAAACACAAGAACTCATTATGCGACAATATTTTATTTTAACTTTAATGTTAACCCTTTTACATTACTCTTATATATATATAATATATATATATATACAATATATATATATATATATATATATATATATATATATATATATATACATATATATATATATATATATATATATATATATATATATATATACCGGGTGTTTCTTTTAAACTGAGACGATCAAATATCTCGAAAAATAGCCACTCTACGGAAAAAATGTCCATAATCAAAATTTAATCATACCGCGGGGGAAATACATTAGTGCAAAAAAATAGTACCCCACCCCCCGCTTTGTAGGTGGGGCGGGGGTAACTTTTAAACTAAGATAGGAAGCCATATTTTTTATTGCAGATTCGGATTCTACGGCTAAAAATACGTAGGATTTGACTGAAACATTTTTTTCGATTCATGTTAGATGGCGCTGTAATTGACGATATTCAATTTTTATCTCGGATTAAATATCTCGGAAAATAAGCACTCTACGAAAAAAATGGTAGAGATCAAAATTGAATTATTCCGCGGGGGAAATACATTAGTGTTAAAATTAGTAGCCCTCACCCCCTCCATGTAGGTGGGGCGGGGGGGTAACTTTGAAACTAAGATAGGAACCCCTATTTTTTATTGCAGATTCGGATTCTACGGCTAAAAATACGTAGGATTTGACTGAAACATTTTTATCGATTCATGATAGATGGCGCTGGAAATACATTAGTGTTAAAATTAGTACCCCCACCTACAAGGAGGGGGTGAGGGTACTAATTTTAACACTAATGTATTTCCCCCGCGGAATAATTCAATTTTGATCTCTATCATTTTTTTCGTAGAGTGCTTGTTTT
>CAUVYM010000150.1:0-74106 GCA_963556165.1 Tipula helvola
TGATAATCTAGAGCATCGATTAAGCCAATAAAATAATAAAATTTTAACAAAAAATTTGTTTGCACAAAATTACGGTCTCGTAGTATACTACGTAGTACAGTACGCCACCGAAAGAGCACGCATTTATTAAATGTGTTTATATAAATTTATATTAAAATTATTTTTATCATAATTCTGATAATCTAGAGCATCGATTAAGCCAATAAAATATTAAAATTTTAACAAAAAATTTGTTTGCACAAAATTACGGTCTCGTAGTATACTACGTAGTACAGTACGCCACCGAAAGAGCACGCATTTATTAAATGTGTTTATATAAATTTATATTAAAATTATTTTTATCATAATTCTGATAATCTAGAGCATCGATTAAGCCAATAAAATAATAAAATTTTAACAAAAAATTTGTTTGCACAAAATTACGGTCTCGTAGTATACTACGTAGTACAGTACGCCACCGAAAGAGCACGCATTTATTAAATGTGTTTATATAAATTTATATTAAAATTATTTTTATCATAATTCTGATAATCTAGAGCATCGATTAAGCCAATAAAATATTAAAATTTTAACAAAAAATTTGTTTGCACAAAATTATGGTCTCGTAGTATACTACGTAGTACAGTACGCCACCGAAAGAGCACGCATTTATTAAATGTGTTTATATAAATTTATATTAAAATTATTTTTATCATAATTCTGATAATCTAGAGCATCGATTAAGCCAATAAAATAATAAAATTTTAACAAAAAATTTGTTTGCACAAAATTACGGTCTCGTGGTATACTACGTAGTACAGTACGCCACCGAAAGAGCACGCATTTATTAAATGTGTTTATATAAATTTATATTAAAATTATTTTTATCATAATTCTGATAATCTAGAGCATCGATTAAGCCAATAAAATAATAAAATTTTAACAAAAAATTTGTTTGCACAAAATTACGGTCTCGTAGTATACTACGTAGTACAGTACACCACCGAAAGAGCACGCATTTATTAAATGTGTTTATATAAATTTATATTAAAATTATTTTTATCATAATTCTGATAATCTAGAGCATCGATTAAGCCAATAAAATATTAAAATTTTAACAAAAAATTTGTTTGCACAAAATTACGGTCTCGTGGTATATTACGTAGTACAGTACGCCACCGAAAGAGCACGCATTTATTAAATGTGTTTATATAAATTTATATTAAAATTATTTTTATCATAATTCTGATAATCTAGAGCATCGATTAAGCCAATAAAATAATAAAATTTTAACAAAAAATTTGTTTGCACAAAATTACGGTCTCGTAGTATACTACGTAGTACAGTACGCCACCGAAAGAGCACGCATTTATTAAATGTGTTTATATAAATTTATATTAAAATTATTTTTATCGTAATTCTGATAATCTAGAGCATCGATTAAGCCAATAAAATATTAAAATTTTAACAAAAAATTTGTTTGCACAAAATTATGGTCTAATAGTATACTACGTAGTACAGTACGCCACCGAAAGAGCACGCATTTATTAAATGTGTTTATATAAATTTATATTAAAATTATTTTTATCATAATTCTGATAATCTAGAGCATCGATTAAGCCAATAAAATAATAAAATTTTAACAAAAAATTTGTTTGCACAAAATTACGGTCTCGTAGTATACTACGTAGTACAGTACGCCTCCGAAAGAGCACGCATTTATTAAATGTGTTTATATAAATTTATATTAAAATTATTTTTATCATAATTCTGATAATCTAGAGCATCGATTAAGCCAATAAAATATTAAAATTTTAACAAAAAATTTGTTTGCACAAAATTATGGTCTCGTAGTATACTACGTAGTACAGTACGCCACCGAAAGAGCACGCATTTATTAAATGTGTTTATATAAATTTATATTAAAATTATTTTTATCATAATTCTGATAATCTAGAGCATCGATTAAGCCAATAAAATATTAAAATTTTAACAAAAAATTTGTTTGCACAAAATTATGGTCTCGTAGTATACTACGTAGTACAGTACGCCACCGAAAGAGCACGCATTTATTAAATGTGTTTATATAAATTTATATTAAAATTATTTTTATCATAATTCGATAATCTAGAGCATAGATTAAGCCAATAAAATAATAAAATTTTAACGAAAAATTTGTTTGCACAAAATTACGGTCTCGTAGTATACTACGTAGTACAGTACGCCACCGAAAGAGCACGCATTTATTAAATGTGTTTATATAAATTTATATTAAAATTATTTTTATCGTAATTCTGATAATCTAGAGCATCGATTAAGCCAATAAAATAATAAAATTTTAACAAAAAAATTGTTTGAACAAAATTACGGTCTCGTAGTATACTACGTAGTACAGTACGCCACCGAAAGAGCACGCATTTATTAAATGTGTTTATATAAATTTATATTAAAATTATTTTTATCGTAATTCTGATAATCTAGAGCATCGATTAAGCCAATAAAATATTAAAATTTTAACAAAAAATTTGTTTGCACAAAACTATGGTCTCGTAGTATACTACGTAGTACAGTACGCCACCGAAAGAGCACGCATTTATTAAATGTGTTTATATAAATTTATATTAAAATTATTTTTATCATAATTCTGATAATCTAGAGCATCGATTAAGCCAATAAAATAATAAAATTTTAACAAAAAATTTGTTTGCACAAAATTACGGTCTCGTAGTATACTACGTAGTACAGTACGCCACCGAAAGAGCACGCATTTATTAAATGTGTTTATATAAATTTATATTAAAATTATTTTTATCATAATTCTGATAATCTAGAGCATCGATTAAGCCAATAAAATATTAAAATTTTAACAAAAAATTTGTTTGCACAAAATTATGGTCTCGTAGTATACTACGTAGTACAGTACGCCACCGAAAGAGCACGCATTTATTAAATGTGTTTATATAAATTTATATTAAAATTATTTTTATCATAATTCTGATAATCTAGAGCATCGATTAAGCCAATAAAATAATAAAATTTTAACAAAAAATTTGTTTGCACAAAATTACGGTCTCGTAGTATACTACGTAGTACAGTACGCCACCGAAAGAGCACGCATTTATTAAATGTGTTTATATAAATTTATATTAAAATTATTTTTATCGTAATTCTGATAATCTAGAGCATCGATTAAGCCAATAAAATATTAAAATTTTAACAAAAAATTTGTTTGCACAAAATTACGGTCTCGTAGTATACTACGTAGTACAGTACGCCACCGAAAGAGCACGCATTTATTAAATGTGTTTATATAAATTTATATTAAAATTATTTTTATCATAATTCTGATAATCTAGAGCATCGATTAAGCCAATAAAATATTAAAATTTTAACAAAAAATTTGTTTGCACAAAATTATGGTCTCGTAGTATACTACCTAGTACAGTACGCCACCGAAAGAGCACGCATTTATTAAATGTGTTTATATAAATTTATATTAAAATTATTTTTATCATAATTCTGATAATCTAGAGCATCGATTAAGCCAATAAAATAATAAAATTTTAACAAAAAATTTGTTTGCACAAAATTACGGTCTCGTAGTATACTACGTAGTACAGTACACCACCGAAAGAGCACGCATTTATTAAATGTGTTTATATAAATTTATATTAAAATTATTTTTATCATAATTCTGATAATCTAGAGCATCGATTAAGCCAATAAAATATTAAAATTTTAACAAAAAATTTGTTTGCACAAAATTACGGTCTCGTGGTATATTACGTAGTACAGTACGCCACCGAAAGAGCACGCATTTATTAAATGTGTTTATATAAATTTATATTAAAATTATTTTTATCATAATTCTGATAATCTAGAGCATCGATTAAGCCAATAAAATAATAAAATTTTAACAAAAAATTTGTTTGCACAAAATTACGGTCTCGTAGTATACTACGTAGTACAGTACGCCACCGAAAGAGCACGCATTTATTAAATGTGTTTATATAAATTTATATTAAAATTATTTTTATCGTAATTCTGATAATCTAGAGCATCGATTAAGCCAATAAAATATTAAAATTTTAACAAAAAATTTGTTTGCACAAAATTATGGTCTCGTAGTATACTACGTAGTACAGTACGCCACCGAAAGAGCACGCATTTATTAAATGTGTTTATATAAATTTATATTAAAATTATTTTTATCATAATTCTGATAATCTAGAGCATCGATTAAGCCAATAAAATAATAAAATTTTAACAAAAAATTTGTTTGCACAAAATTACGGTCTCGTAGTATACTACGTAGTACAGTACGCCTCCGAAAGAGCACGCATTTATTAAATGTGTTTATATAAATTTATATTAAAATTATTTTTATCATAATTCTGATAATCTAGAGCATCGATTAAGCCAATAAAATATTAAAATTTTAACAAAAAATTTGTTTGCACAAAATTATGGTCTCGTAGTATACTACGTAGTACAGTACGCCACCGAAAGAGCACGCATTTATTAAATGTGTTTATATAAATTTATATTAAAATTATTTTTATCATAATTCTGATAATCTAGAGCATCGATTAAGCCAATAAAATATTAAAATTTTAACAAAAAATTTGTTTGCACAAAATTATGGTCTCGTAGTATACTACGTAGTACAGTACGCCACCGAAAGAGCACGCATTTATTAAATGTGTTTATATAAATTTATATTAAAATTATTTTTATCATAATTCTGATAATCTAGAGCATCGATTAAGCCAATAAAATAATAAAATTTTAACAAAAAATTTGTTTGCACAAAATTACGGTCTCGTAGTATACTACGTAGTACAGTACGCCACCGAAAGAGCACGCATTTATTAAATGTGTTTATATAAATTTATATTAAAATTATTTTTATCGTAATTCTGATAATCTAGAGCATCGATTAAGCCAATAAAATAATAAAATTTTAACAAAAAATTTGTTTGCACAAAATTACGGTCTCGTAGTATACTACGTAGTACAGTACGCCACCGAAAGAGCACGCATTTATTAAATGTGTTTATATAAATTTATATTAAAATTATTTTTATCGTAATTCTGATAATCTAGAGCATCGATTAAGCCAATAAAATATTAAAATTTTAACAAAAAATTTGTTTGCACAAAACTATGGTCTCGTAGTATACTACGTAGTACAGTACGCCACCGAAAGAGCACGCATTTATTAAATGTGTTTATATAAATTTATATTAAAATTATTTTTATCATAATTCTGATAATCTAGAGCATCGATTAAGCCAATAAAATAATAAAATTTTAACAAAAAATTTGTTTGCACAAAATTACGGTCTCGTAGTATACTACGTAGTACAGTACGCCACCGAAAGAGCACGCATTTATTAAATGTGTTTATATAAATTTATATTAAAATTATTTTTATCATAATTCTGATAATCTAGAGCATCGATTAAGCCAATAAAATATTAAAATTTTAACAAAAAATTTGTTTGCACAAAATTATGGTCTCGTAGTATACTACGTAGTACAGTACGCCACCGAAAGAGCACGCATTTATTAAATGTGTTTATATAAATTTATATTAAAATTATTTTTATCATAATTCTGATAATCTAGAGCATCGATTAAGCCAATAAAATATTAAAATTTTAACAAAAAATTTGTTTGCACAAAATTATGGTCTCGTAGTATACTACCTAGTACAGTACGCCACCGAAAGAGCACGCATTTATTAAATGTGTTTATATAAATTTATATTAAAATTATTTTTATCATAATTCTGATAATCTAGAGCATCGATTAAGCCAATAAAATAATAAAATTTTAACAAAAAATTTGTTTGCACAAAATTACGGTCTCGTAGTATACTACGTAGTACAGTACGCCACCGAAAGAGCACGCATTTATTAAATGTGTTTATATAAATTTATATTAAAATTATTTTTATCGTAATTCTGATAATCTAGAGCATCGATTAAGCCAATAAAATATTAAAATTTTAACAAAAAATTTGTTTGCACAAAATTATGGTCTCGTAGTATACTACGTAGTACAGTACGCCACCGAAAGAGCACGCATTTATTAAATGTGTTTATATAAATTTATATTAAAATTATTTTTATCATAATTCTGATAATCTAGAGCATCGATTAAGCCAATAAAATAATAAAATTTTAACAAAAAATTTGTTTGCACAAAATTACGGTCTCGTAGTATACTACGTAGTACAGTACGCCACCGAAAGAGCACGCATTTATTAAATGTGTTTATATAAATTTATATTAAAATTATTTTTATCATAATTCTGATAATCAAGAGCATCGATTAAGCCAATAAAATATTAAAATTTTAACAAAAAATTTGTTTGCACAAAATTACGGTCTCGTAGTATACTACGTAGTACAGTACGCCACCGAAAGAGCACGCATTTATTAAATGTGTTTATATAAATTTATATTAAAATTATTTTTATCATAATTCTGATAATCTAGAGCATCGATTAAGCCAATAAAATATTAAAATTTTAACAAAAAATTTGTTTGCACAAAATTACGGTCTCGTAGTATACTACGTAGTACAGTACGCCACCGAAAGAGCACGCATTTATTAAATGTGTTTATATAAATGTATATTAAAATTATTTTTATCATAATTCTGATAATCTAGAGCATCGATTAAGCCAATAAAATATTAAAATTTTAACAAAAAATTTGTTTGCACAAAATTATGGTCTCGTAGTATACTACGTAGTACAGTACGCCACCGAAAGAGCACGCATTTATTAAATGTGTTAATTAAATGTGTTTATATAAATTTATTAAATGTGTTTATATAAATTTATATTAAAATTATTTTTATCATAATTCTGATAATCTAGAGCATCGATTAAGCCAATAAAATAATAAAATTTTAACAAAAAATTTGTTTGAACAAAAGTATGGTCTCGTAGTATACTACGTAGTACAGTACGCCACCAAAAGAGCACGCATTTATTAAATGTGTTTATATAAATTTATATTAAAATTATTTTTATCATAATTCTGATAATCTAGAGCATCGATTAAGCCAATAAAATATTAAAATTTTAACAAAAAATTTGTTTGCACAAAATTACGGTCTCGTAGTATACTACGTAGTACAGTACGCCACCGAAAGAGCACGCATTTATTAAATGTGTTTATATAAATTTATATTAAAATTATTTTTATCATAATTCTGATAATCTAGAGCATCGATTAAGCCAATAAAATAATAAAATTTTAACAAAAAATTTGTTTGCACAAAATTATGGTCTCGTAGTATACTACGTAGTACAGTACGCCACCGAAAGAGCACGCATTTATTAAATGTGTTTATATAAATTTATATTAAAATTATTTTTATCATAATTCTGATAATCTAGAGCATCGATTAAGCCAATAAAATATTAAAATTTTAACAAAAAATTTGTTTGCACAAAATTATGGTCTCGTAGTATACTACGTAGTACAGTACGCCACCGAAAGAGCACGCATTTATTAAATGTGTTTATATAAATTTATATTAAAATTATTTTTATCATAATTCTGATAATCTAGAGCATCGATTAAGCCAATAAAATAATAAAATTTTAACAAAAAATTTGTTTGCACAAAATTACGGTCTCGTGGTATACTACGTAGTACAGTACGCCACCGAAAGAGCACGCATTTATTAAATGTGTTTATATAAATTTATATTAAAATTATTTTTATCATAATTCTGATAATCTAGAGCATCGATTAAGCCAATAAAATAATAAAATTTTAACAAAAAATTTGTTTGCACAAAATTAGGGTCTCGTAGTATACTACGTAGTACAGTACACCACCGAAAGAGCACGCATTTATTAAATGTGTTTATATAAATTTATATTAAAATTATTTTTATCATAATTCTGATAATCTAGAGCATCGATTAAGCCAATAAAATAATAAAATTTTAACAAAAAATTTGTTTGAACAAAAGTACGGTCTCGTAGTATACTACGTAGTACAGTACGCCACCGAAAGAGCACGCATTTATTAAATGTGTTTATATAAATTTATATTAAAATTATTTTTATCATAATTCTGATAATCTAGAGCATCGATTAAGCCAATAAAATATTAAAATTTTAACAAAAAATTTGTTTGCACAAAATTACGGTCTCGTAGTATACTACGTAGTACAGTACGCCACCGAAAGAGCACGCATTTATTAAATGTGTTTATATAAATTTATATTAAAATTATTTTTATCATAATTCTGATAATCTAGAGCATCGATTAAGCCAATAAAATAATAAAATTTTAACAAAAAATTTGTTTGCACAAAATTACGGTCTCGTAGTATACTACGTAGTACAGTACGCCACCGAAAGAGCACGCATTTATTAAATGTGTTTATATAAATTTATATTAAAATTATTTTTATCATAATTCTGATAATCTAGAGCATCGATTAAGCCAATAAAATATTAAAATTTTAACAAAAAATTTGTTTGCACAAAATTATGGTCTCGTAGTATACTACGTAGTACAGTACGCCACCGAAAGAGCACGCATTTATTAAATGTGTTTATATAAATGTATATTAAAATTATTTTTATCATAATTCTGATAATCTAGAGCATCGATTAAGCCAATAAAATAATAAAATTTTAACAAAAAATTTGTTTGCACAAAATTACGGTCTCGTAGTATACTACGTAGTACAGTACGCCACCGAAAGAGCACGCATTTATTAAATGTGTTTATATAAATTTATATTAAAATTATTTTTATCATAATTCTGATAATCTAGAGCATCGATTAAGTCAATAAAATATTAAAATTTTAACAAAAAATTTGTTTGCACAAAATTACGGTCTCGTAGTATACTACGTAGTACAGTACGCCACCGAAAGAGCACGCATTTATTAAATGTGTTTATATAAATTTATATTAAAATTATTTTTATCATAATTCTGATAATCTAGAGCATCGATTAAGCCAATAAAATAATAAAATTTTAACGAAAAATTTGTTTGCACAAAATTACGGTCTCGTAGTATACTACGTAGTACAGTACGCCACCGAAAGAGCACGCATTTATTAAATGTGTTTATATAAATTTATATTAAAATTATTTTTATCATAATTCTGATAATCTAGAGCATCGATTAAGCCAATAAAATATTAAAATTTTAACAAAAAATTTGTTTGCACAAATTTACGGTCCCGTGGTATATTACGTAGTACAGTACGCCACCGAAAGAGCACGCATTTATTAAATGTGTTTATATAAATTTATATTAAAATTATTTTTATCATAATTCTGATAATCTAGAGCATCGATTAAGCCAATAAAATAATAAAATTTTAACAAAAAATTTGTTTGCACAAAATTACGGTCTCGTAGTATACTACGTAGTACAGTATGCCACCGAAAGAGCACGCATTTATTAAATGTGTTTATATAAATTTATATTAAAATTATTTTTATCGTAATTCTGATAATCTAGAGCATCGATTAAGCCAATAAAATATTAAAATTTTAACAAAAAATTTGTTTGCACAAAATTATGGTCTCGTAGTATACTACGTAGTACAGTACGCCACCGAAAGAGCACGCATTTATTAAATGTGTTTATATAAATTTATATTAAAATTATTTTTATCATAATTCTGATAATCTAGAGCATCGATTAAGCCAATAAAATATTAAAATTTTAACAAAAAATTTGTTTGCACAAAGTTACGGTCTCGTGGTATACTACGTAGTACAGTACGCCACCGAAAGAGCACGCATTTATTAAATGTGTTTATATAAATTTATATTAAAATTATTTTTATCATAATTCTGATAATCTAGAGCATCGATTAAGCCAATAAAATAATAAAATTTTAACAAAAAATTTGTTTGCACAAAATTACGGTCTCGTAGTATACTACGTAGTAAAGTACGCCACCGAAAGAGCACGCATTTATTAAATGTGTTTATATAAATTTATATTAAAATTATTTTTATCATAATTCTGATAATCTAGAGCATCGATTAAGCCAATAAAATATTAAAATTTTAACAAAAAATTTGTTTGCACAAAATTACGGTCTCGTAGTATACTACGTAGTACAGTACGCCACCGAAAGAGCACGCATTTATTAAATGTGTTTATATAAATTTATATTAAAATTATTTTTATCATAATTCTGATAATCTAGAGCATCGATTAAGCCAATAAAATATTAAAATTTTAACAAAAAATTTGTTTGCACAAAATTATGGTCTCGTAGTATACTACGTAGTACAGTACGCCACCGAAAGAGCACGCATTTATTAAATGTGTTTATATAAATTTATATTAAAATTATTTTTATCATAATTCTGATAATCTAGAGCATCGATTAAGCCAATAAAATATTAAAATTTTAACAAAAAATTTGTTTGCACAAAATTACGGTCTCGTGGTATACTACGTAGTACAGTACGCCACCGAAAGAGCACGCATTTATTAAATGTGTTTATATAAATTTATATTAAAATTATTTTTATCATAATTCTGATAATCTAGAGCATCGATTAAGCCAATAAAATAATAAAATTTTAACGAAAAATTTGTTTGCACAAAATTACGGTCTCGTAGTATACTACGTAGTACAGTACGCCACCGAAAGAGCACGCATTTATTAAATGTGTTTATATAAATTTATATTAAAATTATTTTTATCATAATTCTGATAATCTAGAGCATCGATTAAGCCAATAAAATATTAAAATTTTAACAAAAAATTTGTTTGCACAAAATTACGGTCTCGTGGTATATTACGTAGTACAGTACGCCACCGAAAGAGCACGCATTTATTAAATGTGTTTATATAAATTTATATTAAAATTATTTTTATCATAATTCTGATAATCTAGAGCATCGATTAAGCCAATAAAATAATAAAATTTTAACAAAAAATTTGTTTGCACAAAATTACGGTCTCGTAGTATACTACGTAGTACAGTACGCCACCGAAAGAGCACGCATTTATTAAATGTGTTTATATAAATTTATATTAAAATTATTTTTATCGTAATTCTGATAATCTAGAGCATCGATTAAGCCAATAAAATATTAAAATTTTAACAAAAAATTTGTTTGCACAAAATTATGGTCTCGTAGTATACTACGTAGTACAGTACGCCACCGAAAGAGCACGCATTTATTAAATGTGTTTATATAAATTTATATTAAAATTATTTTTATCATAATTCTGATAATCTAGAGCATCGATTAAGCCAATAAAATAATAAAATTTTAACAAAAAATTTGTTTGCACAAAATTACGGTCTCGTAGTATACTACGTAGTACAGTACGCCACCGAAAGAGCACGCATTTATTAAATGTGTTTATATAAATTTATATTAAAATTATTTTTATCATAATTCTGATAATCTAGAGCATCGATTAAGCCAATAAAATATTAAAATTTTAACAAAAAATTTGTTTGCACAAAATTACGGTCTCGTGGTATACTACGTAGTACAGTACGCCACCGAAAGAGCACGCATTTATTAAATGTGTTTATATAAATGTATATTAAAATTATTTTTATCATAATTCTGATAATCTAGAGCATCGATTAAGCCAATAAAATAATAAAATTTTAACAAAAAATTTGTTTGCACAAAATTACGGTCTCGTAGTATACTACGTAGTACAGTACGCCACCGAAAGAGCACGCATTTATTAAATGTGTTTATATAAATTTATATTAAAATTATTTTTATCATAATTCTGATAATCTAGAGCATCGATTAAGCCAATAAAATATTAAAATTTTAACAAAAAATTTGTTTGCACAAAATTACGGTCTCGTAGTATACTACGTAGTACAGTACGCCACCGAAAGAGCACGCATTTATTAAATGTGTTTATATAAATTTATATTAAAATTATTTTTATCATAATTCTGATAATCTAGAGCATCGATTAAGCCAATAAAATATTAAAATTTTAACAAAAAAATTGTTTGCACAAAATTACGGTCTCGTGGTATACTACGTAGTACAGTACGCCACCGAAAGAGCACGCATTTATTAAATGTGTTTATATAAATGTATATTAAAATTATTTTTATCATAATTCTGATAATCTAGAGCATCGATTAAGCCAATAAAATAATAAAATTTTAACAAAAAATTTGTTTGCACAAAATTACGGTCTCGTAGTATACTACGTAGTACAGTACGCCACCGAAAGAGCACGCATTTATTAAATGTGTTTATATAAATTTATATTAAAATTATTTTTATCATAATTCTGATAATCTAGAGCATCGATTAAGCCAATAAAATAATAAAATTTTAACAAAAAATTTGTTTGCACAAAATTACGGTCTCGTAGTATACTACGTAGTACAGTACGCCACCGAAAGAGCACGCATTTATTAAATGTGTTTATATAAATTTATATTAAAATTATTTTTATCATAATTCTGATAATCTAGAGCATCGATTAAGCCAATAAAATATTAAAATTTTAACAAAAAATTTGTTTGCACAAAATTACGGTCTCGTGGTATACTACGTAGTACAGTACGCCACCGAAAGAGCACGCATTTATTAAATGTGTTTATATAAATGTATATTAAAATTATTTTTATCATAATTCTGATAATCTAGAGCATCGATTAAGCCAATAAAATAATAAAATTTTAACAAAAAATTTGTTTGCACAAAATTACGGTCTCGTAGTATACTACGTAGTACAGTACGCCACCGAAAGAGCACGCATTTATTAAATGTGTTTATATAAATTTATATTAAAATTATTTTTATCATAATTCTGATAATCTAGAGCATCGATTAAGCCAATAAAATATTAAAATTTTAACAAAAAATTTGTTTGCACAAAATTACGGTCTCGTAGTATACTACGTAGTACAGTACGCCACCGAAAGAGCACGCATTTATTAAATGTGTTTATATAAATTTATATTAAAATTATTTTTATCATAATTCTGATAATCTAGAGCATCGATTAAGCCAATAAAATATTAAAATTTTAACAAAAAATTTGTTTGCACAAAATTATGGTCTCGTAGTATACTACGTAGTACAGTACGCCACCGAAAGAGCACGCATTTATTAAATGTGTTTATATAAATTTATATTAAAATTATTTTTATCATAATTCTGATAATCTAGAGCATCGATTAAGCCAATAAAATAATAAAATTTTAACAAAAAATTTGTTTGCACAAAATTACGGTCTCGTAGTATACTACGTAGTACAGTACGCCACCGAAAGAGCACGCATTTATTAAATGTGTTTATATAAATTTATATTAAAATTATTTTTATCATAATTCTGATAATCTAGAGCATCGATTAAGCCAATAAAATATTAAAATTTTAACAAAAAATTTGTTTGCACAAAATTACGGTCTCGTGGTATACTACGTAGTACAGTACGCCACCGAAAGAGCACGCATTTATTAAATGTGTTTATATAAATGTATATTAAAATTATTTTTATCATAATTCTGATAATCTAGAGCATCGATTAAGCCAATAAAATAATAAAATTTTAACAAAAAATTTGTTTGCACAAAATTACGGTCTCGTAGTATACTACGTAGTACAGTACGCCACCGAAAGAGCACGCATTTATTAAATGTGTTTATATAAATTTATATTAAAATTATTTTTATCATAATTCTGATAATCTAGAGCATCGATTAAGCCAATAAAATATTAAAATTTTAACAAAAAATTTGTTTGCACAAAATTACGGTCTCGTAGTATACTACGTAGTACAGTACGCCACCGAAAGAGCACGCATTTATTAAATGTGTTTATATAAATTTATATTAAAATTATTTTTATCATAATTCTGATAATCTAGAGCATCGATTAAGCCAATAAAATATTAAAATTTTAACAAAAAATTTGTTTGCACAAAATTATGGTCTCGTAGTATACTACGTAGTACAGTACGCCACCGAAAGAGCACGCATTTATTAAATGTGTTTATATAAATTTATATTAAAATTATTTTTATCATAATTCTGATAATCTAGAGCATCGATTAAGCCAATAAAATATTAAAATTTTAACAAAAAATTTGTTTGCACAAAATTACGGTCTCGTGGTATACTACGTAGTACAGTACGCCACCGAAAGAGCACGCATTTATTAAATGTGTTTATATAAATTTATATTAAAATTATTTTTATCATAATTCTGATAATCTAGAGCATCGATTAAGCCAATAAAATAATAAAATTTTAACGAAAAATTTGTTTGCACAAAATTACGGTCTCGTAGTATACTACGTAGTACAGTACGCCACCGAAAGAGCACGCATTTATTAAATGTGTTTATATAAATTTATATTAAAATTATTTTTATCATAATTCTGATAATCTAGAGCATCGATTAAGCCAATAAAATATTAAAATTTTAACAAAAAATTTGTTTGCACAAAATTACGGTCTCGTGGCATATTACGTAGTACAGTACGCCACCGAAAGAGCACGCATTTATTAAATGTGTTTATATAAATTTATATTAAAATTATTTTTATCATAATTCTGATAATCTAGAGCATCGATTAAGCCAATAAAATAATAAAATTTTAACAAAAAATTTGTTTGCACAAAATTACGGTCTCGTAGTATACTACGTAGTACAGTACGCCACCGAAAGAGCACGCATTTATTAAATGTGTTTATATAAATTTATATTAAAATTATTTTTATCGTAATTCTGATAATCTAGAGCATCGATTAAGCCAATAAAATATTAAAATTTTAACAAAAAATTTGTTTGCACAAAATTATGGTCTCGTAGTATACTACGTAGTACAGTACGCCACCGAAAGAGCACGCATTTATTAAATGTGTTTATATAAATTTATATTAAAATTATTTTTATCATAATTCTGATAATCTAGAGCATCGATTAAGCCAATAAAATAATAAAATTTTAACAAAAAATTTGTTTGCACAAAATTACGGTCTCGTAGTATACTACGTAGTACAGTACGCCACCGAAAGAGCACGCATTTATTAAATGTGTTTATATAAATTTATATTAAAATTATTTTTATCATAATTCTGATAATCTAGAGCATCGATTAAGCCAATAAAATATTAAAATTTTAACAAAAAATTTGTTTGCACAAAATTACGGTCTCGTGGTATACTACGTAGTACAGTACGCCACCGAAAGAGCACGCATTTATTAAATGTGTTTATATAAATGTATATTAAAATTATTTTTATCATAATTCTGATAATCTAGAGCATCGATTAAGCCAATAAAATAATAAAATTTTAACAAAAAATTTGTTTGCACAAAATTACGGTCTCGTAGTATACTACGTAGTACAGTACGCCACCGAAAGAGCACGCATTTATTAAATGTGTTTATATAAATTTATATTAAAATTATTTTTATCATAATTCTGATAATCTAGAGCATCGATTAAGCCAATAAAATATTAAAATTTTAACAAAAAATTTGTTTGCACAAAATTACGGTCTCGTAGTATACTACGTAGTACAGTACGCCACCGAAAGAGCACGCATTTATTAAATGTGTTTATATAAATTTATATTAAAATTATTTTTATCATAATTCTGATAATCTAGAGCATCGATTAAGCCAATAAAATATTAAAATTTTAACAAAAAATTTGTTTGCACAAAATTATGGTCTCGTAGTATACTACGTAGTACAGTACGCCACCGAAAGAGCACGCATTTATTAAATGTGTTTATATAAATTTATATTAAAATTATTTTTATCATAATTCTGATAATCTAGAGCATCGATTAAGCCAATAAAATAATAAAATTTTAACAAAAAATTTGTTTGCACAAAATTACGGTCTCGTAGTATACTACGTAGTACAGTACGCCACCGAAAGAGCACGCATTTATTAAATGTGTTTATATAAATTTATATTAAAATTATTTTTATCATAATTCTGATAATCTAGAGCATCGATTAAGCCAATAAAATATTAAAATTTTAACAAAAAATTTGTTTGCACAAAATTACGGTCTCGTAGTATACTACGTAGTACAGTACGCCACCGAAAGAGCACGCATTTATTAAATGTGTTTATATAAATTTATATTAAAATTATTTTTATCATAATTCTGATAATCTAGAGCATCGATTAAGCCAATAAAATAATAAAATTTTAACAAAAAATTTGTTTGCACAAAATTACGGTCTCGTAGTATACTACGTAGTACAGTACGCCACCGAAAGAGCACGCATTTATTAAATGTGTTTATATAAATTTATATTAAAATTATTTTTATCATAATTCTGATAATCTAGAGCATCGATTAAGCCAATAAAATATTAAAATTTTAACAAAAAATTTGTTTGCACAAAATTACGGTCTCGTAGTATACTACGTAGTACAGTACGCCACCGAAAGAGCACGCATTTATTAAATGTGTTTATATAAATTTATATTAAAATTATTTTTATCATAATTCTGATAATCTAGAGCATCGATTAAGCCAATAAAATAATAAAATTTTAACAAAAAATTTGTTTGCACAAAATTACGGTCTCGTAGTATACTACGTAGTACAGTACGCCACCGAAAGAGCACGCATTTATTAAATGTGTTTATATAAATTTATATTAAAATTATTTTTATCATAATTCTGATAATCTAGAGCATCGATTAAGCCAATAAAATAATAAAATTTTAACAAAAAATTTGTTTGCACAAAATTACGGTCTCGTGGTATACTACGTAGTACAGTACGCCACCGAAAGAGCACGCATTTATTAAATGTGTTTATATAAATTTATATTAAAATTATTTTTATCATAATTCTGATAATCTAGAGCATCGATTAAGCCAATAAAATAATAAAATTTTAACAAAAAATTTGTTTGCACAAAATTACGGTCTCGTAGTATACTACGTAGTACAGTACGCCACCGAAAGAGCACGCATTTATTAAATGTGTTTATATAAATTTATATTAAAATTATTTTTATCATAATTCTGATAATCTAGAGCATCGATTAAGCCAATAAAATAATAAAATTTTAACAAAAAATTTGTTTGCACAAAATTACGGTCTCGTAGTATACTACGTAGTACAGTACGCCACCGAAAGAGCACGCATTTATTAAATGTGTTTATATAAATTTATATTAAAATTATTTTTATCATAATTCTGATAATCTAGAGCATCGATTAAGCCAATAAAATATTAAAATTTTAACAAAAAATTTGTTTGCACAAAATTACGGTCTCGTAGTATACTACGTAGTACAGTACGCCACCGAAAGAGCACGCATTTATTAAATGTGTTTATATAAATTTATATTAAAATTATTTTTATCATAATTCTGATAATCTAGAGCATCGATTAAGCCAATAAAATAATAAAATTTTAACAAAAAATTTGTTTGCACAAAATTACGGTCTCGTAGTATACTACGTAGTACAGTACGCCACCGAAAGAGCACGCATTTATTAAATGTGTTTATATAAATTTATATTAAAATTATTTTTATCATAATTCTGATAATCTAGAGCATCGATTAAGCCAATAAAATAATAAAATTTTAACAAAAAATTTGTTTGCACAAAATTACGGTCTCGTGGTATACTACGTAGTACAGTACGCCACCGAAAGAGCACGCATTTATTAAATGTGTTTATATAAATTTATATTAAAATTATTTTTATCATAATTCTGATAATCTAGAGCATCGATTAAGCCAATAAAATAATAAAATTTTAACAAAAAATTTGTTTGCACAAAATTACGGTCTCGTAGTATACTACGTAGTACAGTACGCCACCGAAAGAGCACGCATTTATTAAATGTGTTTATATAAATTTATATTAAAATTATTTTTATCATAATTCTGATAATCTAGAGCATCGATTAAGCCAATAAAATAATAAAATTTTAACAAAAAATTTGTTTGCACAAAATTACGGTCTCGTAGTATACTACGTAGTACAGTACGCCACCGAAAGAGCACGCATTTATTAAATGTGTTTATATAAATTTATATTAAAATTATTTTTATCATAATTCTGATAATCTAGAGCATCGATTAAGCCAATAAAATAATAAAATTTTAACAAAAAATTTGTTTGCACAAAATTACGGTCTCGTAGTATACTACGTAGTACAGTACGCCACCGAAAGAGCACGCATTTATTAAATGTGTTTATATAAATTTATATTAAAATTATTTTTATCATAATTCTGATAATCTAGAGCATCGATTAAGCCAATAAAATAATAAAAATTTTTAACAAAAAATTTGTTTGCACAAAATTACGGTCTCGTAGTATACTACGTAGTACAGTACGCCACCGAAAGAGCACGCATTTATTAAATGTGTTTATATAAATTTATATTAAAATTATTTTTATCATAATTCTGATAATCTAGAGCATCGATTAAGCCAATAAAATAATAAAAAAATTTTAACAAAAAATTTGTTTGAACAAAAGTACGGTCTCGTAGTATACTACGTAGTACAGTACACAACCAAAAGAGCACGCATTTATTAAATGTGTTTATATAAATTTATATTAAAATTATTTTTATCATAATTCTGATAATCTAGAGCATCGATTAAGCCAATAAAATATTAAAATTTTAACAAAAAATTTGTTTGCACAAAATTACGGTCTCGTAGTATACTACGTAGTACAGTACGCCACCGAAAGAGCACGCATTTATTAAATGTGTTTATATAAATTTATATTAAAATTATTTTTATCATAATTCTGATAATCTAGAGCATCGATTAAGCCAACAAAATAATAAAATTTTAACAAAAAATTTGTTTGAACAAAAGTACGGTCTCGTAGTATACTACGTAGTACAGTACGCCACCAAAAGAGCACGCATTTATTAAATGTGTTTATATAAATTTATATTAAAATTATTTTTATCATAATTCTGATAATCTAGAGCATCGATTAAGCCAATAAAATATTAAAATTTTAACAAAAAATTTGTTTGCACAAAATTACGGTCTCGTAGTATACTACGTAGTACAGTACGCCACCGAAAGAGCACGCATTTATTAAATGTGTTTATATAAATTTATATTAAAATTATTTTTATCATAATTCTGATAATCTAGAGCATCGATTAAGCCAATAAAATAATAAAATTTTAACAAAAAATTTGTTTGCACAAAATTACGGTCTCGTAGTATACTACGTAGTACAGTACGCCACCGAAAGAGCACGCATTTATTAAATGTGTTTATATAAATTTATATTAAAATTATTTTTATCATAATTCTGATAATCTAGAACATCGATTAAGCCAATAAAATATTAAAATTTTAACAAAAAATTTGTTTGCACAAAATTATGGTCTCGTAGTATACTACGTAGTACAGTACGCCACCGAAAGAGCACGCATTTATTAAATGTGTTTATATAAATTTATATTAAAATTATTTTTATCATAATTCTGATAATCTAGATCATCGATTAAGCCAATAAAATAATAAAATTTTAACAAAAAATTTGTTTGCACAAAATTACGGTCTCGTGGTATACTACGTAGTACAGTACGCCACCGAAAGAGCACGCATTTATTAAATGTGTTTATATAAATTTATATTAAAATTATTTTTATCATAATTCTGATAATCTAGAGCATCGATTAAGCCAATAAAATAATAAAATTTTAACAAAAAATTTGTTTGCACAAAATTACGGTCTCGTAGTATACTACGTAGTACAGTACACCACCGAAAGAGCACGCATTTATTAAATGTGTTTATATAAATTTATATTAAAATTATTTTTATCATAATTCTGATAATCTAGAGCATCGATTAAGCCAATAAAATAATAAAATTTTAACAAAAAATTTGTTTGAACGAAAGTACGGTCTCGTAGTATACTACGTAGTACAGTACGCCACCAAAAGAGCACGCATTTATTAAATGTGTTTATATAAATTTATATTAAAATTATTTTTATCATAATTCTGATAATCTAGAGCATCGATTAAGCCAATAAAATATTAAAATTTTAACAAAAAATTTGTTTGCACAAAATTACGGTCTCGTAGTATACTACGTAGTACAGTACGCCACCGAAAGAGCACGCATTTATTAAATGTGTTTATATAAATTTATATTAAAATTATTTTTATCATAATTCTGATAATCTAGAGCATCGATTAAGCCAATAAAATAATAAAATTTTAACAAAAAATTTGTTTGCACAAAATTACGGTCTCGTAGTATACTACGTAGTACAGTACGCCACCGAAAGAGCACGCATTTATTAAATGTGTTTATATAAATTTATATTAAAATTATTTTTATCATAATTCTGATAATCTAGAGCATCGATTAAGCCAATAAAATATTAAAATTTTAACAAAAAATTTGTTTGCACAAAATTATGGTCTCGTAGTATACTACGTAGTACAGTACGCCACCGAAAGAGCACGCATTTATTAAATGTGTTTATATAAATGTATATTAAAATTATTATTATCATAATTCTGATAATCTAGAGCATCGATTAAGCCAATAAAATAATAAAATTTTAACAAAAAATTTGTTTGCACAAAATTACGGTCTCGTAGTATACTACGTAGTACAGTACGCCACCGAAAGAGCACGCATTTATTAAATGTGTTTATATAAATTTATATTAAAATTATTTTTATCATAATTCTGATAATCTAGAGCATCGATTAAGTCAATAAAATAATAAAATTTTAACAAAAAATTTGTTTGCACAAAATTACGGTCTCGTAGTATACTACGTAGTACAGTACGCCACCGAAAGAGCACGCATTTATTAAATGTGTTTATATAAATTTATATTAAAATTATTTTTATCATAATTCTGATAATCTAGAGCATCGATTAAGCCAATAAAATAATAAAATTTTAACGAAAAATTTGTTTGCACAAAATTACGGTCTCGTAGTATACTACGTAGTACAGTACGCCACCGAAAGAGCACGCATTTATTAAATGTGTTTATATAAATTTATATTAAAATTATTTTTATCATAATTCTGATAATCTAGAGCATCGATTAAGCCAATAAAATATTAAAATTTTAACAAAAAATTTGTTTGCACAAAATTACGGTCTCGTGGTATATTACGTAGTACAGTACGCCACCGAAAGAGCACGCATTTATTAAATGTGTTTATATAAATTTATATTAAAATTATTTTTATCATAATTCTGATAACCTAGAGCATCGATTAAGCCAATAAAATAATAAAATTTTAACAAAAAATTTGTTTGCACAAAATTACGGTCTCGTAGTATACTACGTAGTACAGTACGCCACCGAAAGAGCACGCATTTATTAAATGTGTTTATATAAATTTATATTAAAATTATTTTTATCGTAATTCTGATAATCTAGAGCATCGATTAAGCCAATAAAATATTAAAATTTTAACAAAAAATTTGTTTGAACAAAATTATGGTCTCGTAGTATACTACGTAGTACAGTACGCCACCGAAAGAGCACGCATTTATTAAATGTGCTTATATAAATTTATATTAAAATTATTTTTATCATAATTCTGATAATCTAGAGCATCGATTAAGCCAATAAAATAATAAAATTTTAACAAAAAATTTGTTTGCACAAAATTACGGTCTCGTAGTATACTACGTAGTACAGTACGCCACCGAAAGAGCACGCATTTATTAAATGTGTTTATATAAATTTATATTAAAATTATTTTTATCATAATTCTGATAATCTAGAGCATCGATTAAGCCAATAAAATATTAAAATTTTAACAAAAAATTTGTTTGCACAAAATTACGGTCTCGTAGTATACTACGTAGTACAGTACGCCACCGAAAGAGCACGCATTTATTAAATGTGTTTATATAAATTTATATTAAAATTATTTTTATCATAATTCTGATAATCTAGAGCATCGATTAAGCCAATAAAATATTAAAATTTTAACAAAAAATTTGTTTGCACAAAATTACGGTCTCGTGGTATACTACGTAGTACAGTACGCCACCGAAAGAGCACGCATTTATTAAATGTGTTTATATAAATGTATATTAAAATTATTTTTATCATAATTCTGATAATCTAGAGCATCGATTAAGCCAATAAAATAATAAAATTTTAACAAAAAATTTGTTTGCACAAAATTACGGTCTCGTAGTATACTACGTAGTACAGTACGCCACCGAAAGAGCACGCATTTATTAAATGTGTTTATATAAATTTATATTAAAATTATTTTTATCATAATTCTGATAATCTAGAGCATCGATTAAGCCAATAAAATAATAAAATTTTAACAAAAAATTTGTTTGCACAAAATTACGGTCTCGTAGTATACTACGTAGTACAGTACGCCACCGAAAGAGCACGCATTTATTAAATGTGTTTATATAAATTTATATTAAAATTATTTTTATCATAATTCTGATAATCTAGAGCATCGATTAAGCCAATAAAATATTAAAATTTTAACAAAAAATTTGTTTGCACAAAATTATGGTCTCGTAGTATACTACGTAGTACAGTACGCCACCGAAAGAGCACGCATTTATTAAATGTGTTTATATAAATTTATATTAAAATTATTTTTATCATAATTCTGATAATCTAGAGCATCGATTAAGCCAATAAAATATTAAAATTTTAACAAAAAATTTGTTTGCACAAAATTACGGTCTCGTGGTATACTACGTAGTACAGTACGCCACCGAAAGAGCACGCATTTATTAAATGTGTTTATATAAATTTATATTAAAATTATTTTTATTATAATTCTGATAATCTAGAGCATCGATTAAGCCAATAAAATAATAAAATTTTAACAAAAAATTTGTTTGCACAAAATTACGGTCTCGTAGTATACTACGTAGTACAGTACGCCACCGAAAGAGCACGCATTTATTAAATGTGTTTATATAAATTTATATTAAAATTATTTTTATCATAATTCTGATAATCTAGAGCATCGATTAAGCCAATAAAATAATAAAATTTTAACAAAAAATTTGTTTGCACAAAATTACGGTCTCGTGGTATACTACGTAGTACAGTACGCCACCGAAAGAGCACGCATTTATTAAATGTGTTTATATAAATTTATATTAAAATTATTTTTATCATAATTCTGATAATCTAGAGCATCGATTAAGCCAATAAAATAATAAAATTTTAACAAAAAATTTGTTTGCACAAAATTACGGTCTCGTAGTATACTACGTAGTACAGTACGCCACCGAAAGAGCACGCATTTATTAAATGTGTTTATATAAATTTATATTAAAATTATTTTTATCATAATTCTGATAATCTAGAGCATCGATTAAGCCAATAAAATATTAAAATTTTAACAAAAAATTTGTTTGCACAAAATTATGGTCTCGTAGTATACTACGTAGTACAGTACGCCACCGAAAGAGCACGCATTTATTAAATGTGTTTATATAAATTTATATTAAAATTATTTTTATCATAATTCTGATAATCTAGAGCATCGATTAAGCCAATAAAATATTAAAATTTTAACAAAAAATTTGTTTGCACAAAATTACGGTCTCGTGGTATACTACGTAGTACAGTACGCCACCGAAAGAGCACGCATTTATTAAATGTGTTTATATAAATTTATATTAAAATTATTTTTATTATAATTCTGATAATCTAGAGCATCGATTAAGCCAATAAAATAATAAAATTTTAACAAAAAATTTGTTTGCAGAAAATTACGGTCTCGTAGTATACTACGTAGTACAGTACGCCACCGAAAGAGCACGCATTTATTAAATGTGTTTATATAAATTTATATTAAAATTATTTTTATCATAATTCTGATAATCTAGAGCATCGATTAAGCCAATAAAATAATAAAATTTTAACAAAAAATTTGTTTGCACAAAATTACGGTCTCGTGGTATACTACGTAGTACAGTACGCCACCGAAAGAGCACGCATTTATTAAATGTGTTTATATAAATTTATATTAAAATTATTTTTATCATAATTCTGATAATCTAGAGCATCGATTAAGCCAATAAAATAATAAAATTTTAACAAAAAATTTGTTTGCACAAAATTACGGTCTCGTAGTATACTACGTAGTACAGTACGCCACCGAAAGAGCACGCATTTATTAAATGTGTTTATATAAATTTATATTAAAATTATTTTTATCATAATTCTGATAATCTAGAGCATCGATTAAGCCAATAAAATATTAAAATTTTAACAAAAAATTTGTTTGCACAAAATTACGGTCTCGTAGTATACTACGTAGTACAGTACGCCACCGAAAGAGCACGCATTTATTAAATGTGTTTATATAAATTTATATTAAAATTATTTTTATCATAATTCTGATAATCTAGAGCATCGATTAAGCCAATAAAATATTAAAATTTTAACAAAAAATTTGTTTGCACAAAATTATGGTCTCGTAGTATACTACGTAGTACAGTACGCCACCGAAAGAGCACGCATTTATTAAATGTGTTTATATAAATTTATATTAAAATTATTTTTATCATAATTCTGATAATCTAGAGCATCGATTAAGCCAATAAAATAATAAAATTTTAACAAAAAATTTGTTTGCACAAAATTACGGTCTCGTAGTATACTACGTAGTACAGTACGCCACCGAAAGAGCACGCATTTATTAAATGTGTTTATATAAATTTATATTAAAATTATTTTTATCATAATTCTGATAATCTAGAGCATCGATTAAGCCAATAAAATAATAAAATTTTAACAAAAAATTTGTTTGCACAAAATTACGGTCTCGTGGTATACTACGTAGTACAGTACGCCACCGAAAGAGCACGCATTTATTAAATGTGTTTATATAAATTTATATTAAAATTATTTTTATCATAATTCTGATAATGTAGAGCATCGATTAAGCCAATAAAATAATAAAATTTTAACAAAAAATTTGTTTGCACAAAATTACGGTCTCGTAGTATACTACGTAGTACAGTACGCCACCGAAAGAGCACGCATTTATTAAATGTGTTTATATAAATTTATATTAAAATTATTTTTATCATAATTCTGATAATCTAGAGCATCGATTAAGCCAATAAAATATTAAAATTTTAACAAAAAATTTGTTTGCACAAAAATATGGTCTCGTAGTATACTACGTAGTACAGTACGCCACCGAAAGAGCACGCATTTATTAAATTTGTTTATATAAATTTATATTAAAATTATTTTTATCATAATTCTGATAATCTAGAGCATCGATTAAGCCAATAAAATAATAAAATTTTAACAAAAAATTTGTTTGCACAAAATTACGGTCTCGTAGTATACTACGTAGTACAGTACGCCACCGAAAGAGCACGCATTTATTAAATGTGTTTATATAAATTTATATTAAAATTATTTTTATCATAATTCTGATAATCTAGAGCATCGATTAAGCCAATAAAATATTAAAATTTTAACAAAAAATTTGTTTGCACAAAATTACGGTCTCCTGGTATACTACGTAGTACAGTACGCCACCGAAAGAGCACGCATTTATTAAATGTGTTTATATAAATTTATATTAAAATTATTTTTATCATAATTCTGATAATCTAGAGCATCGATTAAGCCAATAAAATAATAAAATTTTAACAAAAAATTTGTTTGCACAAAATTACGGTCTCGTAGTATACTACGTAGTACAGTACGCCACCGAAAGAGCACGCATTTATTAAATGTGTTTATATAAATTTA
Source organism: Tipula helvola (assembly GCA_963556165.1). Taxonomy (NCBI): domain Eukaryota; kingdom Metazoa; phylum Arthropoda; class Insecta; order Diptera; family Tipulidae; genus Tipula; species Tipula helvola. Next base: position 25,740 of record CAUVYM010000150.1, read on the forward strand.
TATTAAAATTATTTTTATCATAATCGATTAAGCCAATAAAATATTAAAATTTTAACAAAAAATTTGTTTGCACAAAATTATGGTCTCGTAGTATACTACGTAGTACAGTACGCCACCGAAAGAGCACGCACTTATTAAATGTGTTTATATAAATTTATATTAAAATTATTTTTATCATAATTCTGATAATCTAGAGCATCGATTAAGCCAATAAAATAATAAAATTTTAACAAAAAATTTGTTTGCACAAAATTACGGTCTCGTGGTATACTACGTAGTACAGTACGCCACCGAAAGAGCGCGCATTTATTAAATGTGTTTATATAAATTTATATTAAAATTATTTTTATCATAATTCTGATAATCTAGAGCATCGATTAAGCCAATAAAATAATAAAATTTTAACAAAAAATTTGTTTGCACAAAATTACGGTCTCGTAGTATACTACGTAGTACAGTACACCACCGAAAGAGCACGCATTTATTAAATGTGTTTATATAAATTTATATTAAAATTATTTTTATCGTAATTCTGATAATCTAGAGCATCGATTAAGCCAATAAAATATTAAAATTTTAACAAAAAATTTGTTTGCACAAAATTATGGTCTCGTAGTATACTACGTAGTACAGTACGCCACCGAAAGAGCACGCATTTATTAAATGTGTTTATATAAATTTATATTAAAATTATTTTTATCATAATTCTGATAATCTAGAGCATCGATTAAGCCAATAAAATAATAAAATTTTAACAAAAAATTTGTTTGCACAAAATTACGGTCTCGTAGTATACTACGTAGTACAGTACGCCACCGAAAGAGCACGCATTTATTAAATGTGTTTATATAAATTTATATTAAAATTATTTTTATCGTAATTCTGATAATCTAGAGCATCGATTAAGCCAATAAAATAATAAAATTTTAACAAAAAATTTGTTTGCACAAAATTACGGTCTCGTAGTATACTACGTAGTACAGTACGCCACCGAAAGAGCACGCATTTATTAAATGTGTTTATATAAATTTATATTAAAATTATTTTTATCGTAATTCTGATAATCTAGAGCATCGATTAAGCCAATAAAATATTAAAATTTTAACAAAAAATTTGTTTGCACAAAACTATGGTCTCGTAGTATACTACGTAGTACAGTACGCCACCGAAAGAGCACGCATTTATTAAATGTGTTTATATAAATTTATATTAAAATTATTTTTATCATAATTCTGATAATCTAGAGCATCGATTAAGCCAATAAAATAATAAAATTTTAACAAAAAATTTGTTTGCACAAAATTACGGTCTCGTAGCATACTACGTAGTACAGTACGCCACCGAAAGAGCACGCATTTATTAAATGTGTTTATATAAATTTATATTAAAATTATTTTTATCATAATTCTGATAATCTAGAGCATCGATTAAGCCAATAAAATATTAAAATTTTAACAAAAAATTTGTTTGCTCAAAATTATGGTCTCGTAGTATACTACGTAGTACAGTACGCCACCGAAAGAGCACGCATTTATTAAATGTGTTTATATAAATTTATATTAAAATTATTTTTATCATAATTCTGATAATCTAGAGCATCGATTAAGCCAATAAAATATTAAAATTTTAACAAAAAATTTGTTTGCACAAAATTATGGTCTCGTAGTATACTACCTAGTACAGTACGCCACCGAAAGAGCACGCATTTATTAAATGTGTTTATATAAATTTATATTAAAATTATTTTTATCATAATTCTGATAATCTAGAGCATCGATTAAGCCAATAAAATAATTAAATTTTAACAAAAAATTTGTTTGCACAAAATTACGGTCTCGTAGTATACTACGTAGTACAGTACGCCACCGAAAGAGCACGCATTTATTAAATGTGTTTATATAAATTTATATTAAAATTATTTTTATCGTAATTCTGATAATCTAGAGCATCGATTAAGCCAATAAAATATTAAAATTTTAACAAAAAATTTGTTTGCACAAAATTATGGTCTCGTAGTATACTACGTAGTACAGTACGCCACCGAAAGAGCACGCATTTATTAAATGTGTTTATATAAATTTATATTAAAATTATTTTTATCATAATTCTGATAATCTAGAGCATCGATTAAGCCAATAAAATAATAAAATTTTAACAAAAAATTTGTTTGCACAAAATTACGGTCTCGTAGTATACTACGTAGTACAGTACGCCACCGAAAGAGCACGCATTTATTAAATGTGTTTATATAAATTTATATTAAAATTATTTTTATCATAATTCTGATAATCTAGAGCATCGATTAAGCCAATAAAATATTAAAATTTTAACAAAAAATTTGTTTGCACAAAATTACGGTCTCGTAGTATACTACGTAGTACAGTACGCCACCGAAAGAGCACGCATTTATTAAATGTGTTTATATAAATTTATATTAAAATTATTTTTATCATAATTCTGATAATCTAGAGCATCGATTAAGCCAATAAAATATTAAAATTTTAACAAAAAATTTGTTTGCACAAAATTACGGTCTCGTGGTATACTACGTAGTACAGTACGCCACCGAAAGAGCACGCATTTATTAAATGTGTTTATAACAATGTATATTAAAATTATTTTTATCATAATTCTGATAATCTAGAGCATCGATTAAGCCAATAAAATAATAAAATTTTAACAAAAAAATTGTTTGAACAAAATTACGGTCTCGTAGTATACTACGTAGTACAGTACGCCACCGAAAGAGCACGCATTTATTAAATGTGTTTATATAAATTTATATTAAAATTATTTTTATCATAATTCTGATAATCTAGAGCATCGATTAAGCCAATAAAATATTAAAATTTTAACAAAAAATTTGTTTGCACAAAATTACGGTCTCGTAGTATACTACGTAGTACAGTACGCCACCGAAAGAGCACGCATTTATTAAATTTGTTTATATAAATTTATATTAAAATTATTTTTATCATAATTCTGATAATCTAGAGCATCGACTAAGCCAATAAAATATTAAAATTTTAACAAAAAATTTGTTTGCACAAAATTATGGTCTCGTAGTATACTACGTAGTACAGTACGCCACCGAAAGAGCACGCATTTATTAAATGTGTTAATTAAATGTGTTTATATAAATTTATTAAATGTGTTTATATAAATTTATATTAAAATTATTTTTATCATAATTCTGATAATCTAGAGCATCGATTAAGCCAATAAAATAATAAAATTTTAACAAAAAATTTGTTTGAACAAAAGTACGGTCTCGTAGTATACTACGTAGTACAGTACGCCACCAAAAGAGCACGCATTTATTAAATGTGTTTATATAAATTTATATTAAAATTATTTTTATCATAATTCTGATAATGTAGAGCATCGATTAAGCCAATAAAATAATAAAATTTTAACAAAAAATTTGTTTGCACAAAATTACGGTCTCGTAGTATACTACGTAGTACAGTACGCCACCGAAAGAGCACGCATTTATTAAATGTGTTTATATAAATTTATATTAAAATTATTTTTATCATAATTCTGATAATCTAGAGCATCGATTAAGCCAATAAAATATTAAAATTTTAACAAAAAATTTGTTTGCACAAAAATATGGTCTCGTAGTATACTACGTAGTACAGTACGCCACCGAAAGAGCACGCATTTATTAAATGTGTTTATATAAATTTATATTAAAATTATTTTTATCATAATTCTGATAATCTAGAGCATCGATTAAGCCAATAAAATAATAAAATTTTAACAAAAAATTTGTTTGCACAAAATTACGGTCTCGTAGTATACTACGTAGTACAGTACGCCACCGAAAGAGCACGCATTTATTAAATGTGTTTATATAAATTTATATTAAAATTATTTTTATCATAATTCTGATAATCTAGAGCATCGATTAAGCCAATAAAATATTAAAATTTTAACAAAAAATTTGTTTGCACAAAATTACGGCCTCGTGGTATACTACGTAGTACAGTACGCCACCGAAAGAGCACGCATTTATTAAATGTGTTTATATAAATTTATATTAAAATTATTTTTATCATAATTCTGATAATCTAGAGCATCGATTAAGCCAATAAAATAATAAAATTTTAACAAAAAATTTGTTTGCACAAAATTACGGTCTCGTAGTATACTACGTAGTACAGTACGCCACCGAAAGAGCACGCATTTATTAAATGTGTTTATATAAATTTATATTAAAATTATTTTTATCATAATTCTGATAATCTAGAGCATCGATTAAGCCAATAAAATATTAAAATTTTAACAAAAAATTTGTTTGCACAAAATTATGGTCTCGTAGTATACTACGTAGTACAGTACGCCACCGAAAGAGCACGCATTTATTAAATGTGTTTATATAAATTTATATTAAAATTATTTTTATCATAATTCTGATAATCTAGAGCATCGATTAAGCCAATAAAATAATAAAATTTTAACAAAAAATTTGTTTGCACAAAATTACGGTCTCGTGGTATACTACGTAGTACAGTACGCCACCGAAAGAGCACGCATTTATTAAATGTGTTTATATAAATTTATATTAAAATTATTTTTATCATAATTCTGATAATCTAGAGCATCGATTAAGCCAATAAAATAATAAAATTTTAACAAAAAATTTGTTTGCACAAAATTACGGTCTCGTAGTATACTACGTAGTACAGTACACCACCGAAAGAGCACGCATTTATTAAATGTGTTTATATAAATTTATATTAAAATTATTTTTATCATAATTCTGATAATCTAGAGCATCGATTAAGCCAATAAAATATTAAAATTTTAACAAAAAATTTGTTTGCACAAAATTACGGTCTCGTGGTATATTACGTAGTACAGTACGCCACCGAAAGAGCACGCATTTATTAAATGTGTTTATATAAATTTATATTAAAATTATTTTTATCATAATTCTGATAATCTAGAGCATCGATTAAGCCAATAAAATAATAAAATTTTAACAAAAAATTTGTTTGCACAAAATTACGGTCTCGTAGTATACTACGTAGTACAGTACGCCACCGAAAGAGCACGCATTTATTAAATATGTTTATATAAATTTATATTAAAATTATTTTTATCGTAATTCTGATAATCTAGAGCATCGATTAAGCCAATAAAATATTAAAATTTTAACAAAAAATTTGTTTGCACAAAATTATGGTCTCGTAGTATACTACGTAGTACAGTACGCCACCGAAAGAGCACGCATTTATTAAATGTGTTTATATAAATTTATATTAAAATTATTTTTATCATAATTCTGATAATCTAGAGCATCGATTAAGCCAATAAAATAATAAAATTTTAACAAAAAATTTGTTTGCACAAAATTACGGTCTCGTAGTATACTACGTAGTACAGTACGCCTCCGAAAGAGCACGCATTTATTAAATGTGTTTATATAAATTTATATTAAAATTATTTTTATCATAATTCTGATAATCTAGAGCATCGATTAAGCCAATAAAATATTAAAATTTTAACAAAAAATTTGTTTGCACAAAATTATGGTCTCGTAGTATACTACGTAGTACAGTACGCCACCGAAAGAGCACGCATTTATTAAATGTGTTTATATAAATTTATATTAAAATTATTTTTATCATAATTCTGATAATCTCGCATATATGTGTTTATATAAATTTATATTAAAATTATTTTTATCATAATTCTGATAATCTAGAGCATCGATTAAGCCAATAAAATATTAAAATTTTAACAAAAAATTTGTTTGCACAAAATTATGGTCTCGTAGTATACTACGTAGTACAGTACGCCACCGAAAGAGCACGCATTTATTAAATGTGTTTATATAAATTTATATTAAAATTATTTTTATCATAATTCTGATAATCTAGAGCATCGATTAAGCCAATAAAATATTAAAATTTTAACAAAAAATTTGTTTGCACAAAATTATGGTCTCGTAGTATACTACCTAGTACAGTACGCCACCGAAAGAGCACGCATTTATTAAATGTGTTTATATAAATTTATATTAAAATTATTTTTATCATAATTCTGATAATCTAGAGCATCGATTAAGCCAATAAAATAATAAAATTTTAACAAAAAATTTGTTTGCACAAAATTACGGTCTCGTAGTATACTACGTAGTACAGTACGCCACCGAAAGAGCACGCATTTATTAAATGTGTTTATATAAATTTATATTAAAATTATTTTTATCGTAATTCTGATAATCTAGAGCATCGATTAAGCCAATAAAATATTAAAATTTTAACAAAAAATTTGTTTGCACAAAATTATGGTCTCGTAGTATACTACGTAGTACAGTACGCCACCGAAAGAGCACGCATTTATTAAATGTGTTTATATAAATTTATATTAAAATTATTTTTATCATAATTCTGATAATCTAGAGCATCGATTAAGCCAATAAAATAATAAAATTTTAACAAAAAATTTGTTTGCACAAAATTACGGTCTCGTAGTATACTACGTAGTACAGTACGCCACCGAAAGAGCACGCATTTATTAAATGTGTTTATAAAAATTTATATTAAAATTATTTTTATCATAATTCTGATAATCTAGAGCATCGATTAAGCCAATAAAATATTAAAATTTTATCAAAAAATTTGTTTGCACAAAATTACGGTCTCGTAGTATACTACGTAGTACAGTACGCCACCGAAAGAGCACGCATTTATTAAATGTGTTTATATAAATTTATATTAAAATTATTTTTATCATAATTCTGATAATCTAGAGCATCGATTAAGCCAATAAAATATTAAATTTTAACAAAAAATTTGTTTGCACAAAATTACGGTCTCGTGGTATACTACGTAGTACAGTACGCCACCGAAAGAGCACGCATTTATTAAATGTGTTTATATAAATGTATATTAAAATTATTTTTATCATAATTCTGATAATCTAGAGCATCGATTAAGCCAATAAAATAATAAAATTTTAACAAAAAAATTGTTTGAACAAAATTACGGTCTCGTAGTATACTACGTAGTACAGTACGCCACCGAAAGAGCACGCATTTATTAAATGTGTTTATATAAATTTATATTAAAATTATTTTTATCATAATTCTGATAATCTAGAGCATCGATTAAGCCAATAAAATATTAAAATTTTAACAAAAAATTTGTTTGCACAAAATTACGGTCTCGTAGTATACTACGTAGTACAGTACGCCACCGAAAGAGCACGCATTTATTAAATTTGTTTATATAAATTTATATTAAAATTATTTTTATCATAATTCTGATAATCTAGAGCATCGATTAAGCCAATAAAATATTAAAATTTTAACAAAAAATTTGTTTGCACAAAATTATGGTCTCGTAGTATACTACGTAGTACAGTACGCCACCGAAAGAGCACGCATTTATTAAATGTGTTAATTAAATGTGTTTATATAAATTTATTAAATGTGTTTATATAAATTTATATTAAAATTATTTTTATCATAATTCTGATAATCTAGAGCATCGATTAAGCCAATAAAATAATAAAATTTTAACAAAAAATTTGTTTGAACAAAATTACGGTCTCGTAGTATACTACGTAGTACAGTACGCCACCAAAAGAGCACGCATTTATTAAATGTGTTTATATAAATTTATATTAAAATTATTTTTATCATAATTCTGATAATCTAGAGCATCGATTAAGCCAATAAAATATTAAAATTTTAACAAAAAATTTGTTTGCACAAAATTACGGTCTCGTAGTATACTACGTAGTACAGTACGCCACCGAAAGAGCACGCATTTATTAAATGTGTTTATATAAATTTATATTAAAATTATTTTTATCATAATTCTGATAATCTAGAGCATCGATTAAGCCAATAAAATAATAAAATTTTAACAAAAAATTTGTTTGCACAAAATTATGGTCTCGTAGTATACTACGTAGTACAGTACGCCACCGAAAGAGCACGCATTTATTAAATGTGTTTATATAAATTTATATTAAAATTATTTTTATCATAATTCTGATAATCTAGAGCATCGATTAAGCCAATAAAATAATAAAATTTTAACAAAAAATTTGTTTGCACAAAATTATGGTCTCGTAGTATACTACGTAGTACAGTACGCCACCGAAAGAGCACGCATTTATTAAATGTGTTTATATAAATTTATATTAAAATTATTTTTATCATAATTCTGATAATCTAGATCATCGATTAAGCCAATAAAATAATAAAATTTTAACAAAAAATTTGTTTGCACAAAATTACGGTCTCGTGGTATACTACGTAGTACAGTACGCCACCGAAAGAGCACGCATTTATTAAATGTGTTTATATAAATTTATATTAAAATTATTTTTATCATAATTCTGATAATCTAGAGCATCGATTAAGCCAATAAAATAATAAAATTTTAACAAAAAATTTGTTTGCACAAAATTAGGGTCTCGTAGTATACTACGTAGTACAGTACACCACCGAAAGAGCACGCATTTATTAAATGTGTTTATATAAATTTATATTAAAATTATTTTTATCATAATTCTGATAATCTAGAGCATCGATTAAGCCAATAAAATAATAAAATTTTAACAAAAAATTTGTTTGAACAAAAGTACGGTCTCGTAGTATACTACGTAGTACAGTACGCCACCAAAAGAGCACGCATTTATTAAATGTGTTTATATAAATTTATATTAAAATTATTTTTATCATAATTCTGATAATCTAGAGCATCGATTAAGCCAATAAAATATTAAAATTTTAACAAAAAATTTGTTTGCACAAAATTACGGTCTCGTAGTATACTACGTAGTACAGTACGCCACCGAAAGAGCACGCATTTATTAAATGTGTTTATATAAATTTATATTAAAATTATTTTTATCATAATTCTGATAATCTAGAGCATCGATTAAGCCAATAAAATAATAAAATTTTAACAAAAAATTTGTTTGCACAAAATTACGGTCTCGTAGTATACTACGTAGTACAGTACGCCACCGAAAGAGCACGCATTTATTAAATGTGTTTATATAAATTTATATTAAAATTATTTTTATCATAATTCTGATAATCTAGAGCATCGATTAAGCCAATAAAATATTAAAATTTTAACAAAAAATTTGTTTGCACAAAATTATGGTCTCGTAGTATACTACGTAGTACAGTACGCCACCGAAAGAGCACGCATTTATTAAATGTGTTTATATAAATGTATATTAAAATTATTTTTATCATAATTCTGATAATCTAGAGCATCGATTAAGCCAATAAAATTTGTTTGCACAAAATTACGGTCTCGTAGTATACTACGTAGTACAGTACGCCACCGAAAGAGCACGCATCAAAATTACGGTCTCGTAGTATACTACGTAGTACAGTACGCCACCGAAAGAGCACGCATTTATTAAATGTGTTTATATAAATTTATATTAAAATTATTTTTATCATAATTCTGATAATCTAGAGCATCGATTAAGTCAATAAAATATTAAAATTTTAACAAAAAATTTGTTTGCACAAAATTACGGTCTCGTAGTATACTACGTAGTACAGTACGCCACCGAAAGAGCACGCATTTATTAAATGTGTTTATATAAATTTATATTAAAATTATTTTTATCATAATTCTGATAATCTAGAGCATCGTTTAAGCCAATAAAATAATAAAATTTTAACGAAAAATTTGTTTGCACAAAATTACGGTCTCGTAGGTATACTACGTAGTACAGTACGCCACCGAAAGAGCACGCATTTATTAAATGTGTTTATATAAATTTATATTAAAATTATTTTTATCATAATTCTGATAATCTAGAGCATCGATTAAGCCAATAAAATATTAAATTTTAACAAAAAATTTGTTTGCACAAATTACGGTCTCGTGGTATATTACGTAGTACAGTACGCCACCGAAAGAGCACGCATTTATTAAATGTGTTTATATAAATTTATATTAAAATTATTTTTTATCATAATTCTGATAATCTAGAGCATCGATTAAGCCAATAAAATAATAAAATTTTAACAAAAAATTTGTTTGCACAAAATTACGGTCTCGTAGTATACTACGTAGTACAGTACGCCACCGAAAGAGCACGCATTTATTAAATGTGTTTATATAAATTTATATTAAAATTATTTTTATCGTAATTCTGATAATCTAGAGCATCGATTAAGCCAATAAAATATTAAAATTTTAACAAAAAATTTGTTTGCACAAAATTATGGTCTCGTAGTATACTACGTAGTACAGTACGCCACCGAAAGAGCACGCATTTATTAAATGTGTTTATATAAATTTATATTAAAATTATTTTTATCATAATTCTGATAATCTAGAGCATCGATTAAGCCAATAAAATATTAAAATTTTAACAAAAAATTTGTTTGCACAAAGTTACGGTCTCGTGGTATACTACGTAGTACAGTACGCCACCGAAAGAGCACGCATTTATTAAATGTGTTTATATAAATTTATATTAAAATTATTTTTATCATAATTCTGATAATCTAGAGCATCGATTAAGCCAATAAAATAATAAAATTTTAACAAAAAATTTGTTTGCACAAAATTACGGTCTCGTAGTATACTACGTAGTACAGTACGCCACCGAAAGAGCACGCATTTATTAAATGTGTTTATATAAATTTATATTAAAATTATTTTTATCATAATTCTGATAATCTAGAGCATCGATTAAGCCAATAAAATATTAAAATTTTAACAAAAAATTTGTTTGCACAAAATTACGGTCTCGTAGTATACTACGTAGTACAGTACGCCACCGAAAGAGCACGCATTTATTAAATGTGTTTATATAAATTTATATTAAAATTATTTTTATCATAATTCTGATAATCTAGAGCATCGATTAAGCCAATAAAATATTAAAATTTTAACAAAAAATTTGTTTGCACAAGATTATGGTCTCGTAGTATACTACGTAGTACAGTACGCCACCGAAAGAGCACGCATTTATTAAATGTGTTTATATAAATTTATATTAAAATTATTTTTATCATAATTCTGATAATCTAGAGCATCGATTAAGCCAATAAAATATTAAAATTTTAACAAAAAATTTGTTTGCACAAAATTACGGTCTCGTGGTATACTACGTAGTACAGTACGCCACCGAAAGAGCACGCATTTATTAAATGTGTTTATATAAATTTATATTAAAATTATTTTTATCATAATTCTGATAATCTAGAGCATCGATTAAGCCAATAAAATAATAAAATTTTAACGAAAAATTTGTTTGCACAAAATTACGGTCTCGTAGTATACTACGTAGTACAGTACGCCACCGAAAGAGCACGCATTTATTAAATGTGTTTATATAAATTTATATTAAAATTATTTTTATCATAATTCTGATAATCTAGAGCATCGATTAAGCCAATAAAATATTAAAATTTTAACAAAAAATTTGTTTGCACAAAATTACGGTCTCGTGGTATATTACGTAGTACAGTACGCCACCGAAAGAGCACGCATTTATTAAATGTGTTTATATAAATTTATATTAAAATTATTTTTATCATAATTCTGATAATCTAGAGCATCGATTAAGCCAATAAAATAATAAAATTTTAACAAAAAATTTGTTTGCACAAAATTACGGTCTCGTAGTATACTACGTAGTACAGTACGCCACCGAAAGAGCACGCATTTATTAAATGTGTTTATATAAATTTACATATATTAAAATTATTTTTATCGTAATTCTGATAATCTAGAGCATCGATTAAGCCAATAAAATATTAAAATTTTAACAAAAAATTTGTTTGCACAAAATTATGGTCTCGTAGTATACTACGTAGTACAGTACGCCACCGAAGAGCACGCATTTATTAAATGTGTTTATATAAATTTATATTAAAATTATTTTTATCATAATTCTGATAATCTAGAGCATCGATTAAGCCAATAAAATAATAAAATTTTAACAAAAAATTTGTTTGCACAAAATTACGGTCTCGTAGTATACTACGTAGTACAGTACGCCACCGAAAGAGCACGCATTTATTAAATGTGTTTATATAAATTTATATTAAAATTATTTTTATCATAATTCTGATAATCTAGAGCATCGATTAAGCCAATAAAATATTAAAATTTTAACAAAAAATTTGTTTGCACAAAATTACGGTCTCGTGGTATACTACGTAGTACAGTACGCCACCGAAAGAGCACGCATTTATTAAATGTGTTTATATAAATGTATATTAAAATTATTTTTATCATAATTCTGATAATCTAGAGCATCGATTAAGCCAATAAAATAATAAAATTTTAACAAAAAATTTGTTTGCACAAAATTACGGTCTCGTAGTATACTACGTAGTACAGTACGCCACCGAAAGAGCACGCATTTATTAAATGTGTTTATATAAATTTATATTAAAATTATTTTTATCATAATTCTGATAATCTAGAGCATCGATTAAGCCAATAAAATAATAAAATTTTAACAAAAAATTTGTTTGCACAAAATTACGGTCTCGTAGTATACTACGTAGTACAGTACGCCACCGAAAGAGCACGCATTTATTAAATGTGTTTATATAAATTTATATTAAAATTATTTTTATCGTAATTCTGATAATCTAGAGCATCGATTAAGCCAATAAAATATTAAAATTTTAACAAAAAATTTGTTTGCACAAAATTATGGTCTCGTAGTATACTACGTAGTACAGTACGCCACCGAAAGAGCACGCATTTATTAAATGTGTTTATATAAATTTATATTAAAATTATTTTTATCATAATTCTGATAATCTAGAGCATCGATTAAGCCAATAAAATAATAAAATTTTAACAAAAAATTTGTTTGCACAAAATTACGGTCTCGTAGTATACTACGTAGTACAGTACGCCACCGAAAGAGCACGCATTTATTAAATGTGTTTATATAAATTTATATTAAAATTATTTTTATCATAATTCTGATAATCTAGAGCATCGATTAAGCCAATAAAATATTCAAATTTAACAAAAAATTTGTTTGCACAAAATTACGGTCTCGTGGTATACTACGTAGTACAGTACGCCACCGAAAGAGCACGCATTTATTAAATGTGTTTATATAAATTTATATTAAAATTATTTTTATCATAATTCTGATAATCTAGAGCATCGATTAAGCCAATAAAATAATAAAATTTTAACAAAAAATTTGTTTGCACAAAATTACGGTCTCGTAGTATACTACGTAGTACAGTACGCCACCGAAAGAGCACGCATTTATTAAATGTGTTTATATAAATTTATATTAAAATTATTTTTATCATAATTCTGATAATCTAGAGCATCGATTAAGCCAATAAAATATTAAAATTTTAACAAAAAATTTGTTTGCACAAAATTACGGTCTCGTAGTATACTACGTAGTACAGTACGCCACCGAAAGAGCACGCATTTATTAAATGTGTTTATATAAATTTATATTAAAATTATTTTTATCATAATTCTGATAATCTAGAGCATCGATTAAGCCAATAAAATATTAAAATTTTAACAAAAAATTTGTTTGCACAAAATTACGGTCTCGTGGTATACTACGTAGTACAGTACGCCACCGAAAGAGCACGCATTTATTAAATGTGTTTATATAAATTTATATTAAAATTATTTTTATCATAATTCTGATAATCTAGAGCATCGATTAAGCCAATAAAATAATAAAATTTTAACGAAACATTTGTTTGCACAAAATTACGGTCTCGTAGTATACTACGTAGTACAGTACGCCACCGAAAGAGCACGCATTTATTAAATGTGTTTATATAAATTTATATTAAAATTATTTTTATCATAATTCTGATAATCTAGAGCATCGATTAAGCCAATAAAATATTAAAATTTTAACAAAAAATTTGTTTGCACAAAATTACGGTCTCGTGTATATTACGTAGTACAGTACGCCACCGAAAGAGCACGCATTTATTAAATGTGTTTATATAAATTTATATTAAAATTATTTTTATCATAATTCTGATAATCTAGAGCATCGATTAAGCCAATAAAATAATAAAATTTTAACAAAAAATTTGTTTGCACAAAATTACGGTCTCGTAGTATACTACGTAGTACAGTACGCCACCGAAAGAGCACGCATTTATTAAATGTGTTTATATAAATTTATATTAAAATTATTTTTATCGTAATTCTGATAATCTAGAGCATCGATTAAGCCAATAAAATATTAAAATTTTAACAAAAAATTTGTTTGCACAAAATTATGGTCTCGTAGTATACTACGTAGTACAGTACGCCACCGAAAGAGCACGCATTTATTAAATGTGTTTATATAAATTTATATTAAAATTATTTTTATCATAATTCTGATAATCTAGAGCATCGATTAAGCCAATAAAATAATAAAATTTTAACAAAAAATTTGTTTGCACAAAATTACGGTCTCGTAGTATACTACGTAGTACAGTACGCCACCGAAAGAGCACGCATTTATTAAATGTGTTTATATAAATTTATATTAAAATTATTTTTATCATAATTCTGATAATCTAGAGCATCGATTAAGCCAATAAAATATTAAAATTTTAACAAAAAATTTGTTTGCACAAAATTACGGTCTCGTGGTATACTACGTAGTACAGTACGCCACCGAAAGAGCACGCATTTATTAAATGTGTTTATATAAATGTATATTAAAATTATTTTTATCATAATTCTGATAATCTAGAGCATCGATTAAGCCAATAAAATAATAAAATTTTAACAAAAAATTTGTTTGCACAAAATTACGGTCTCGTAGTATACTACGTAGTACAGTACGCCACCGAAAGAGCACGCATTTATTAAATGTGTTTATATAAATTTATATTAAAATTATTTTTATCATAATTCTGATAATCTAGAGCATCGATTAAGCCAATAAAATATTAAAATTTTAACAAAAAATTTGTTTGCACAAAATTACGGTCTCGTAGTATACTACGTAGTACAGTACGCCACCGAAAGAGCACGCATTTATTAAATGTGTTTTATATAAATTTATATTAAAATTATTTTTATCGTAATTCTGATAATCTAGAGCATCGATTAAGCCAATAAAATATTAAAATTTTAACAAAAAATTTGTTTGCACAAAATTATGGTCTCGTAGTATACTACGTAGTACAGTACGCCACCGAAAGAGCACGCATTTATTAAATGTGTTTATATAAATTTATATTAAAATTATTTTTATCATAATTCTGATAATCTAGAGCATCGATTAAGCCAATAAAATAATAAAATTTTAACAAAAAATTTGTTTGCACAAAATTACGGTCTCGTAGTATACTACGTAGTACAGTACGCCACCGAAAGAGCACGCATTTATTAAATGTGTTTATATAAATTTATATTAAAATTATTTTTATCATAATTCTGATAATCTAGAGCATCGATTAAGCCAATAAAATATTAAAATTTTAACAAAAAATTTGTTTGCACAAAATTACGGTCTCTTGGTATACTACGTAGTACAGTACGCCACCGAAAGAGCACGCATTTATTAAATGTGTTTATATAAATGTATATTAAAATTATTTTTATCATAATTCTGATAATCTAGAGCATCGATTAAGCCAATAAAATAATAAAATTTTAACAAAAAATTTGTTTGCACAAAATTACGGTCTCGTAGTATACTACGTAGTACAGTACGCCACCGAAAGAGCACGCATTTATTAAATGTGTTTATATAAATTTATATTAAAATTATTTTTATCATAATTCTGATAATCTAGAGCATCGATTAAGCCAATAAAATATTAAAATTTTAACAAAAAATTTGTTTGCACAAAATTACGGTCTCGTAGTATACTACGTAGTACAGTACGCCACCGAAAGAGCACGCATTTATTAAATGTGTTTATATAAATTTATATTAAAATTATTTTTATCATAATTCTGATAATCTAGAGCATCGATTAAGCCAATAAAATATTAAAATTTTAACAAAAAATTTGTTTGCACAAAATTACGGTCTCGTAGTATACTACGTAGTACAGTACGCCACCGAAAGAGCACGCATTTATTAAATGTGTTTATATAAATTTATATTAAAATTATTTTTATCATAATTCTGATAATCTAGAGCATCGATTAAGCCAATAAAATAATAAAATTTTAACAAAAAATTTGTTTGCACAAAATTACGGTCTCGTGGTATACTACGTAGTACAGTACGCCACCGAAAGAGCACGCATTTATTAAATGTGTTTATATAAATTTATATTAAAATTATTTTTATTATAATTCTGATAATCTAGAGCATCGATTAAGCCAATAAAATAATAAAATTTTAACAAAAAATTTGTTTGCACAAAATTACGGTCTCGTAGTATACTACGTAGTACAGTACGCCACCGAAAGAGCACGCATTTATTAAATGTGTTTATATAAATTTATATTAAAATTATTTTTATCATAATTCTGATAATCTAGAGCATCGATTAAGCCAATAAAATAATAAAATTTTAACAAAAAATTTGTTTGCACAAAATTACGGTCTCGTGGTATACTACGTAGTACAGTACGCCACCGAAAGAGCACGCATTTATTAAATGTGTTTATATAAATTTATATTAAAATTATTTTTATCATAATTCTGATAATCTAGAGCATCGATTAAGCCAATAAAATAATAAAATTTTAACAAAAAATTGGTTTGCACAAAATTACGGTCTCGTAGTATACTACGTAGTACAGTACGCCACCGAAAGAGCACGCATTTATTAAATGTGTTTATATAAATTTATATTAAAATTATTTTTATCATAATTCTGATAATCTAGAGCATCGATTAAGCCAATAAAATAATAAAATTTTAACAAAAAATTTGTTTGCACAAAATTACGGTCTCGTGGTATACTACGTAGTACAGTACGCCACCGAAAGAGCACGCATTTATTAAATGTGTTTATATAAATTTATATTAAAATTATTTTTATCATAATTCTGATAATCTAGAGCATCGATTAAGCCAATAAAATAATAAAATTTTAACAAAAAATTTGTTTGCACAAAATTACGGTCTCGTAGTATACTACGTAGTACAGTACGCCACCGAAAGAGCACGCATTTATTAAATGTGTTTATATAAATTTATATTAAAATTATTTTTATCATAATTCTGATAATCTAGAGCATCGATTAAGCCAATAAAATAATAAAATTTTAACAAAAAATTTGTTTGCACAAAATTACGGTCTCGTAGTATACTACGTAGTACAGTACGCCACCGAAAGAGCACGCATTTATTAAATGTGTTTATATAAATTTATATTAAAATTATTTTTATCATAATTCTGATAATCTAGAGCATCGATTAAGCCAATAAAATAATAAAATTTTAACAAAAAATTTGTTTGCACAAAATTACGGTCTCGTAGTATACTACGTAGTACAGTACGCCACCGAAAGAGCACGCATTTATTAAATGTGTTTATATAAATTTATATTAAAATTATTTTTATCATAATTCTGATAATCTAGAGCATCGATTAAGCCAATAAAATAATAAAATTTTAACAAAAAATTTGTTTGCACAAAATTACGGTCTCGTAGTATACTACGTAGTACAGTACGCCACCGAAAGAGCACGCATTTATTAAATGTGTTTATATAAATTTATATTAAAATTATTTTTATCATAATTCTGATAATCTAGAGCATCGATTAAGCCAATAAAATAATAAAATTTTAACAAAAAATTTGTTTGCACAAAATTACGGTCTCGTAGTATACTACGTAGTACAGTACGCCACCGAAAGAGCACGCATTTATTAAATGTGTTTATATAAATTTATATTAAAATTATTTTTATCATAATTCTGATAATCTAGAGCATCGATTAAGCCAATAAAATAATAAAATTTTAACAAAAAATTTGTTTGCACAAAATTACGGTCTCGTAGTATACTACGTAGTACAGTACGCCACCGAAAGAGCACGCATTTATTAAATGTGTTTATATAAATTTATATTAAAATTATTTTTATCATAATTCTGATAATCTAGAGCATCGATTAAGCCAATAAAATAATAAAATTTTAACAAAAAATTTGTTTGCACAAAATTACGGTCTCGTAGTATACTACGTAGTACAGTACGCCACCGAAAGAGCACGCATTTATTAAATGTGTTTATATAAATTTATATTAAAATTATTTTTATCATAATTCTGATAATCTAGAGCATCGATTAAGCCAATAAAATAATAAAATTTTAACAAAAAATTTGTTTGCACAAAATTACGGTCTCGTGGTATACTACGTAGTACAGTACGCCACCGAAAGAGCACGCATTTATTAAATGTGTTTATATAAATTTATATTAAAATTATTTTTATCATAATTCTGATAATCTAGAGCATCGATTAAGCCAATAAAATAATAAAATTTTAACAAAAAATTTGTTTGCACAAAATTACGGTCTCGTAGTATACTACGTAGTACAGTACGCCACCGAAAGAGCACGCATTTATTAAATGTGTTTATATAAATTTATATTAAAATTATTTTTATCATAATTCTGATAATCTAGAGCATCGATTAAGCCAATAAAATAATAAAATTTTAACAAAAAATTTGTTTGCACAAAATTACGGTCTCGTAGTATACTACGTAGTACAGTACGCCACCGAAAGAGCACGCATTTATTAAATGTGTTTATATAAATTTATATTAAAATTATTTTTATCATAATTCTGATAATCTAGAGCATCGATTAAGCCAATAAAATAATAAAATTTTAACAAAAAATTTGTTTGCACAAAATTACGGTCTCGTAGTATACTACGTAGTACAGTACGCCACCGAAAGAGCACGCATTTATTAAATGTGTTTATATAAATTTATATTAAAATTATTTTTATCATAATTCTGATAATCTAGAGCATCGATTAAGCCAATAAAATAATAAAATTTTAACAAAAAATTTGTTTGCACAAAATTACGGTCTCGTAGTATACTACGTAGTACAGTACGCCACCGAAAGAGCACGCATTTATTAAATGTGTTTATATAAATTTATATTAAAATTATTTTTATCATAATTCTGATAATCTAGAGCATCGATTAAGCCAATAAAATAATAAAATTTTAACAAAAAATTTGTTTGCACAAAATTACGGTCTCGTAGTATACTACGTAGTACAGTACGCCACCGAAAGAGCACGCATTTATTAAATGTGTTTATATAAATTTATATTAAAATTATTTTTATCATAATTCTGATAATCTAGAGCATCGATTAAGCCAATAAAATAATAAAATTTTAACAAAAAATTTGTTTGCACAAAATTACGGTCTCGTAGTATACTACGTAGTACAGTACGCCACCGAAAGAGCACGCATTTATTAAATGTGTTTATATAAATTTATATTAAAATTATTTTTATCATAATTCTGATAATCTAGAGCATCGATTAAGCCAATAAAATAATAAAATTTTAACAAAAAATTTGTTTGCACAAAATTACGGTCTCGTAGTATACTACGTAGTACAGTACGCCACCGAAAGAGCACGCATTTATTAAATGTGTTTATAT
This sequence comes from Tipula helvola, assembly GCA_963556165.1. Lineage (NCBI taxonomy): Eukaryota > Metazoa > Arthropoda > Insecta > Diptera > Tipulidae > Tipula > Tipula helvola. The sequence goes on from CAUVYM010000150.1 coordinate 45,312, forward strand.
AAATTTATATTAAAATTATTTTTATCATAATTCTGATAATCTAGAGCATCGATTAAGCCAATAAAATAATAAAATTTTAACAAAAAATTTGTTTGCACAAAAATTACGGTCTCGTAGTATACTACGTAGTACAGTACGCCACCGAAAGAGCACGCATTTATTAAATGTGTTTATATAAATTTATATTAAAATTATTTTTATCATAATTCTGATAATCTAGAGCATCGATTAAGCCAATAAAATATTAAAATTTTAACAAAAAATTTGTTTGCACAAAATTACGGTCTCGTAGTATACTACGTAGTACAGTACGCCACCGAAAGAGCACGCATTTATTAAATGTGTTTATATAAATTTATATTAAAATTATTTTTATCATAATTCTGATAATCTAGAGCATCGATTAAGCCAATAAAATAATAAAATTTTAACAAAAAATTTGTTTGCACAAAATTACGGTCTCGTAGTATACTACGTAGTACAGTACGCCACCGAAAGAGCACGCATTTATTAAATGTGTTTATATAAATTTATATTAAAATTATTTTTATCATAATTCTGATAATCTAGAGCATCGATTAAGCCAATAAAATAATAAAATTTTAACAAAAAATTTGTTTGCACAAAATTACGGTCTCGTAGTATACTACGTAGTACAGTACGCCACCGAAAGAGCACGCATTTATTAAATGTGTTTATATAAATTTATATTAAAATTATTTTTATCATAATTCTGATAATCTAGAGCATCGATTAAGCCAATAAAATAATAAAATTTTAACAAAAAATTTGTTTGCACAAAATTACGGGTCTCGTAGTATACTACGTAGTACGGTACGCCACCGAAAGAGCACTGCATTTATTAAATTGTGTTTATATAAATTTATATTAAAATTATTTTATCATTAATTCTGATAATCTAGAGCATCGATTAAGCCAATAAAATAATAAAATTTTAACAAAAAATTTGTTTGCACAAAATTACGGTCTCGTAGTATACTACGTAGTACAGTACGCACCGAAAGAGCACGCATTTATTAGAGATGGGTTTATATAAATTTTATATTTAAAATTTTTTTTATCATAATTCTGATAATCTAGAGCATCGATTAAGCATATAAAATATTAAAATTTTAACAAAAAATTTGTTTGCACAAAATTACGGTCTCGTAGTATACTACGTAGTACATGTACGCCACCGAAAGAGCACGCATTTATTAAATGTGTTTTATTAAATTTATATTGAAAATTATTTTTATCATATTTCTGATATCTAGTGCATCGATTAAGCCAATAAAATTATATAAAAATTTTAACAAAATATTTTTTTTGGCACAAAATGACGGTCTCGTAGTATACTACGTAGTAAGTACGCCTCCGAAAGAGCTCGCATTTACCTCTGAGATAGTGTTTATATAAATTTATATAAAAATTATTTTTATCAATAATTCTGATAACCTAGAGCATCGATTAAGCAATAAAATAATATAAGAAATTTTTAACAAAAAATTTGTTTGCACAAAATAACGGTCTCGTGTATAACTACGTATAAAGTAACGCCACCGAAGAGCACGCATTTTTTTTATCATAATTCTGATAATCTAGAGCATCGATTAAGCCAATAAAATAATAAAATTTGAACAAAAAATTTGTTTGCACAAAATTACGGTCTCGTAGTATACTACGTAGTACAGTACGCCACCGAAAGAGCACGCATTTATTAAATGTGTTTATATAAATTTATATTTAAATTATTTTTATCATAATTCTGATAATCTAGAGCATCGATTAAGCCAATAAAATATTAAAATTTTAACAAAAAATTTGTTTGCACAAAATTACGGTCTCGTGGTATACTACGTAGTACAGTACGCCACCGAAAGAGCACGCATTTATTAAATGTGTTTATATAAATTTATATTAAAATTATTTTTATCATAATTCTGATAATCTAGAGCATCGATTAAGCCAATAAAATAATAAAATTTTAACAAAAAATTTGTTTGCACAAAATTACGGTCTCGTGGTATACTACGTAGTACAGTACACAGAGACCGTAATTTTGTATATATAAATTTATATTAAAATTATTTTTATTATAATTCTGATAATCTAGAGCATCGATTAAGCCAATAAAATATTAAAATTTTAACAAAAAATTTGTTTGCACAAAATTACGGTCTCGTGGTATACTACGTAGTACAGTACGCCACCGAAAGAGCACGCATTTATTAAATGTGTTTATATAAATTTATATTAAAATTATTTTTATCATAATTCTGATAATCTAGAGCATCGATTAAGCCAATAAAATATTAAAATTTTAACAAAAAATTTGTTTGCACAAAATTATGGTTTCGTGGTATACTACGTAGTACAGTACGCCACCGAAAGAGCACGCATTTATTAAATGTGTTTATATAAATTTATATTAAAATTATTTTTATCATAATTCTGATAATCTAGAGCATCGATTAAGCCAATAAAATAATAAAATTTTAACAAAAAATTTGTTTGCACAAAATTACGGTCTCGTAGTATACTACGTAGTACAGTACGCCACCGAAAGAGCACGCATTTATTAAATGTGTTTATATAAATTTATATTAAAATTATTTTTATCATAATTCTGATAATCTAGAGCATCGATTAAGCCAATAAAATATTAAAATTTTAACAAAAAATTTGTTTGCACAAAATTACGGTCTCGTGGTATACTACGTAGTACAGCACGCCACCGATAGAGCACGCATTTATTAAATGTGTTTATATAAATTTATATTAAAATTATTTTTATCATAATTCTGATAATCTAGAGCATCGATTAAGCCAATAAAATAATAAAATTTTAACAAAAAAATTGTTTGCACAAAATTACGGTCTCGTAGTATACTACGTAGTACAGTACGCCACCGAAAGAGCACGCATTTATTAAATGTGTTTATATAAATTTATATTAAAATTATTTTTATCATAATTCTGATAATCTAGAGCATCGATTAAGCCAATAAAATAATAAAATTTTAACAAAAAATTTGTTTGCACAAAATTACGGTCTCGTAGTATACTACGTAGTACAGTATGCCACCGAAAGAGCACGCATTTATTAAATGGGTTTATATAAATTTATATTAAAATTATTTTTATCATAATTCTGATAATCTAGAGCATCGATTAAGCCAATAAAATATTAAAATTTTAACAAAAAATTTGTTTGCACAAAATTACGGTCTCGTAGTATACTACGTAGTACAGTACGCCACCGAAAGAGCACGCATTTATTAAATGTGTTTATATAAATTTATATTAAAATTATTTTTATCATAATTCTGATAATCTAGAGCATCGATTAAGCCAATAAAATAATAAAATTTTAACAAAAAATTTGTTTGCACAAAATTACGGTCTCGTAGTATACTACGTAGTACAGTACGCCACCGAAAGAACACGCATTTATTAAATGTGTTTATATAAATTTATATTAAAATTATTTTTATCATAATTCTGATAATGTAGAGCATCGATTAAGCCAATAAAATAATAAAATTTTAACAAAAAATTTGTTTGCACAAAATTACGGTCTCGTAGTATACTACGTAGTACAGTACGCCACCGAAAGAGCACGCATTTATTAAATGTGTTTATATAAATTTATATTAAAATTATTTTTATCATAATTCTGATAATCTAGAGCATCGATTAAGCCAATAAAATATTAAAATTTTAACAAAAAATTTGTTTGCACAAAATTACGGTCTCGTAGTACTACGTAGTACAGTACGCCACCGAAGGAGCACGCATTTATTAAATGTGTTTATATAAATTTATATTAAAATTATTTTTATCATAATTCTGATAATCTAGAGCATCGATTAAGCCAATAAAATAATAAAATTTTAACAAAAAATTTGTTTGCACAAAATTACGGTCTCGTAGTATACTACGTAGTACAGTACGCCACCGAAAGAGCACGCATTTATTAAATGTGTTTATATAAATTTATATTAAAATTATTTTTATCATAATTCTGATAATCTAGAGCATCGATTAAGCCAATAAAATATTAAAATTTTAATAAAAAATTTGTTTGCACAAAATTACGGTCTCGTGGTATACTACGTAGTACAGTACGCCACCGAAAGAGCACGCATTTATTAAATGTGTTTATATAAATTTATATTAAAATTATTTTTATCATAATTCTGATAATCTAGAGCATCGATTAAGCCAATAAAATAATAAAATTTTAACAAAAAATTTGTTTGCACAAAATTACGGTCTCATAATATACTACGTAGTACAGTACGCCACCGAAAGAGCACGCATTTATTAAATGTGTTTATATAAATTTATATTAAAATTATTTTATCATAATTCTGATATTCTAGAGCATTATCGATTAAGCCAATAAAATAATAAAATTTTAACAAAAAATTTGTTTGCACAAAATTACGGTCTCGTAGTATACTACGTAGTACAGTACGCCACCGAAAGAGCACGCATTTATTAAATGTGTTTATATAAATTTATATTAAAATTATTTTTATCATAATTCTGATAATCTAGAGCATCGATTAAGCCAATAAAATATTAAAATTTTAACAAAAAATTTGTTTGCACAAAATTACGGTCTCGTGGTATACTACGTAGTACAGTACGCCACCGAAAGAGCACGCATTTATTAAATGTGTTTATATAAATTTATATTAAAATTATTTTTATCATAATTCTGATAATCTAGAGCATCGATTAAGCCAATAAAATAATAAAATTTTAACAAAAAATTTGTTTGCACAAAATTACGGTCTCGTAGTATACTACGTAGTACAGTACGCCACCGAAAGAGCACGCATTTATTAAATGTGTTTATATAAATTTATATTAAAATTATTTTTATCATAATTCTGATAATCTAGAGCATCGATTAAGCCAATAAAATATTAAAATTTTAACAAAAAATTTGTTTGCACAAAATTATGGTCTCGTGGTATACTACGTAGTACAGTACGCCACCGAAAGAGCACGCATTTATTAAATGTGTTTATATAAATTTATATTAAAATTATTTTTATCATAATTCTGATAATCTAGAGCATCGATTAAGCCAATAAAATAATAAAATTTTAACAAAAAATTTGTTTGCACAAAATTACGGTCTTGTAGTATACTACGTAGTACAGTACGCCACCGAAAGAGCACGCATTTATTAAATGTGTTTATATAAATTTATATTAAAATTATTTTTATCATAATTCTGATAATCTAGAGCATCGATTAAGCCAATAAAATATTAAAATTTTAACAAAAAATTTGTTTGCACAAAATTACGGTCTCGTGGTATACTACGTAGTACAGCACGCCACCGAAAGAGCACGCATTTATTAAATATGTTTATATAAATTTATATTAAAATTATTTTTATCATAATTCTGATAATCTAGAGCATCGATTAAGCCAATAAAATAATAAAATTTTAACAAAAAATTTGTTTGCACAAAATTATGGTCTCGTAGTATACTACGTAGTACAGTACGCCACCGAAAGAGCACGCATTTATTAAATGTGTTTATATAAATTTATATTAAAATTATTTTTATCATAATTCTGATAATCTAGAGCATCGATTAAGCCAATAAAATATTAAAATTTTAACAAAAAATTTGTTTGCACAAAATTATGGTCTCGTGGTATACTACGTAGTACAGTACGCCACCGAAAGAGCACGCATTTATTAAATGTGTTTATATAAATTTATATTAAAATTATTTTTATCATAATTCTGATAATCTAGAGCATCGATTAAGCCAATAAAATATTAAAATTTTAACAAAAAATTTGTTTGCACAAAATTATGGTCTCGTGGTATACTACGTAGTACAGTACGCCACCGAAAGAGCACGCATTTATTAAATGTGTTTATATAAATTTATATTAAAATTATTTTTATCATAATTCTGATAATCTAGAGCATCGATTAAGCCAATAAAATATTAAAATTTTAACAAAAAATTTGTTTGCACAAAATTACGGTCTCATAGTATACTACGTAGTACAGTACGCCACCGAAAGAGCACGCATTTATTAAATGTGTTTATATAAATTTATATTAAAATTATTTTTATCATAATTCTGATAATCTAGAGCATCGATTAAGCCAATAAAATAATAAAATTTTAACAAAAAATTTGTTTGCACAAAATTACGGTCTCGTGGTATACTACGTAGTACAGCACGCCACCGAAAGAGCACGCATTTATTAAATGTGTTTATATAAATTTATATTAAAATTATTTTTATCATAATTCTGATAATCTAGAGCATCGATTAAGCCAATAAAATATTAAAATTTTAACAAAAAATTTGTTTGCACAAAATTATGGTCTCGTAGTATACTACGTAGTACAGTACGCCACCGAAAGAGCACGCATTTATTAAATGTGTTTATATAAATTTATATTAAAATTATTTTTATCATAATTCTGATAATCTAGAGCATTGATTAAGCCAATAAAATAATAAAATTTTAACAAAAAATTAGTTTGCACAAAATTACGGTCTCGTGGTATACTACGTAGTACAGTACGCCACCGAAAGAGCACGCATTTATTAAATGTGTTTATATAAATTTATATTAAAATTATTTTTATCATAATTCTGATAATCTAGAGCATCGATTAAGCCAATAAAATATTAAAATTTTAACAAAAAATTTGTTTGCACAAAATTACGGTCTCGTGGTATACTACGTAGTACAGTACGCCACCGAAAGAGCACGCATTTATTAAATGTGTTTATATAAATTTATATTAAAATTATTTTTATCATAATTCTGATAATCTAGAGCATCGATTAAGCCAATAAAATAATAAAATTTTAACAAAAAATTTGTTTGCACAAAATTACGGTCTCATAGTATACTACGTAGTATTTTTTTTTTTTTTTTTTTTTTTTTTATTTATTTATTTTTTTTTTATTTTATTTGTTTGTTTACAAAAAAAATGTAAATTAAACCATCCCCATGCTTACACAATCTATTTTGAGCTAGAGGCTCATTTATAATAGACTGTGCAAGAAGAGGTATGGATTTGCATAAAAAGAGATTTTTAGCAACATGTTCACTCTATAGCCCGTCCTTCAAATCAATCCCGTAAAGCAGGGCAACTCTGCTGCTTCGATATTTTTTTATTTTGTAGGATTATGAATTATCGATTTATTGTATCCACAGCAGAAAACCAGTTATAACATTCGAATATTTTTGAATCGTTCCAATCAACGCGATCATGGGTATTTGTTTCCGCTGACTCGAAAGTCATAATGTCGATGTTGGGCATAATTATTAGGGAACATTTTACTTGTTCCGCGAGTTCCAAAACATTCCAAACGACCCAAGCACGAGGATTATAGGTGATTTATGCCTTGTTGCATTTGTATGCTAATGCAATTTAAAATTATAGAAAAAAATAAAAATAAAAATTTAAAATAAACATTTTTGTAAGAAAAAAAATAATAAAAGTACAGTACGCCACCGAAAGAGCACGCATTTATTAAATGTGTTTATATAAATTTATATTAAAATTATTTTTATCATAATTCTGATAATCTAGAGCATTATCGATTAAGCCAATAAAATATTAAAATTTTAACAAAAAATTTGTTTGCACAAAATTACGGTCTCGTGGTATACTACGTAGTACAGTACGCCACCGAAAGAGCACGCATTTATTAAATGTGTTTATATAAATTTATATTAAAATTATTTTTATCATAATTCTGATAATCTAGAGCATCGATTAAGCCAATAAAATAATAAAATTTTAACAAAAAATTTGTTTGCACAAAATTACGGTCTCGTAGTATACTACGTAGTACAGTACGCCACCGAAAGAGCACGCATTTATTAAATGTGTTTATATAAATTTATATTAAAATTATTTTTATCATAATTCTGATAATCTAGAGCATCGATTAAGCCAATAAAATATTAAAATTTTAACAAAAAATTTGTTTGCACAAAATTATGGTTTCGTGGTATACTACGTAGTACAGTACGCCACCGAAAGAGCACGCATTTATTAAATGTGTTTATATAAATTTATATTAAAATTATTTTTATCATAATTCTGATAATCTAGAGCATTGATTAAACCAATAAAATAATAAAATTTTAACAAAAAAATTGTTTGCACAAAATTACGGTCTCGTAGTATACTACGTAGTACAGTACGCCACCGAAAGAGCACGCATTTATTAAATGTGTTTATATAAATTTATATTAAAATTATTTTTATCATAATTCTGATAATCTAGAGCATCGATTAAGCCAATAAAATATTAAAATTTTAACAAAAAATTTGTTTGCACAAAATTACGGTCTCGTGGTATACTACGTAGTACAGCACGCCACCGAAAGAGCACGCATTTATTAAATGTGTTTATATAAATTTATATTAAAATTATTTTTATCATAATTCTGATAATCTAGAGCATCGATTAAGCCAATAAAATAATAAAATTTTAACAAAAAATTTGTTTGCACAAAATTATGGTCTCGTAGTATACTACGTAGTACAGTACGCCACCGAAAGAGCACGCATTTATTAAATGTGTTTATATAAATTTATATTAAAATTATTTTTATCATAATTCTGATAATCTAGAGCATCGATTAAGCCAATAAAATAATAAAATTTTAACAAAAAATTTGTTTGCACCAAATTACGGTCTCGTAGTATACTACGTAGTACAGTATGCCACCGAAAGAGCACGCATTTATTAAATGGGTTTATATAAATGTATATTAAAATTATTTTTATCATAATTCTGATAATCTAGAGCATCGAGAGCCAATAAAATATTAAAATTTTAACAAATAATTTGTTTGCACAATATTACGGTCTCGTAGTACTACGTAGTACAGTACACCACCGAAGGAGCACGCATTTATTAAATATGTTTATATAAATTTATATTAAAATTATTTTTATCATAATTCTGATAATCTAGAGCATCGATTAAGCCAATAAAATAATAAAATTTTAACAAAAAATTTGTTTGCACAAAATTACGGTCTCGTAGTATACTACGTAGTACAGTACGCCACCGAAAGAGCACGCATTTATTAAATGTGTTTATATAAATTTATATTAAAATTATTTTTATCATAATTCTGATAATCTAGAGCATCGATTAAGCCAATAAAATATTAAAATTTTAATAAAAAATTTGTTTGCACAAAATTACGGTCTCGTGGTATACTACGTAGTACAGTACGCCACCGAAAGAGCACGCATTTATTAAATGTGTTTATATAAATTTATATTAAAATTATTTTTATCATAATTCTGATAATCTAGAGCATCGATTAAGCCAATAAAATAATAAAATTTTAACAAAAAATTTGTTTGCACAAAATTACGGTCTCATAGTATACTACGTAGTACAGTACGCCACCGAAAGAGCACGCATTTATTAAATGTGTTTATATAAATTTATATTAAAATTATTTTTATCATAATTCTGATATTCTAGAGCATTATCGATTAAGCCAATAAAATATTAAAATTTTAACAAAAAATTTGTTTGCACAAAATTACGGTCTCGTAGTATACTACGTAGTACAGTACGCCACCGAAAGAGCACGCATTTATTAAATGTGTTTATATAAATTTATATTAAAATTATTTTTATCATAATTCTGATAATCTAGAGCATCGATTAAGCCAATAAAATATTAAAATTTTAACAAAAAATTTGTTTGCACAAAATTACGGTCTCGTGGTATACTACGTAGTACAGTACGCCACCGAAAGAGCACGCATTTATTAAATGTGTTTATATAAATTTATATTAAAATTATTTTTATCATAATTCTGATAATCTAGAGCATCGATTAAGCCAATAAAATAATAAAATTTTAACAAAAAATTTGTTTGCACAAAATTACGGTCTCGTAGTATACTACGTAGTACAGTACGCCACCGAAAGAGCACGCATTTATTAAATGTGTTTATATAAATTTATATTAAAATTATTTTTATCATAATTCTGATAATCTAGAGCATCGATTAAGCCAATAAAATATTAAAATTTTAACAAAAAATTTGTTTGCACAAAATTATGGTCTCGTGGTATACTACGTAGTACAGTACGCCACCGAAAGAGCACGCATTTATTAAATGTGTTTATATAAATTTATATTAAAATTATTTTTATCATAATTCTGATAATTTAGAGCATCGATTAAGCCAATAAAATAATAAAATTTTAACAAAAAATTTGTTTGCACAAAATTACGGTCTTGTAGTATACTACGTAGTACAGTACGCCACCGAAAGAGCACGCATTTATTAAATGTGTTTATATAAATTTATATTAAAATTATTTTTATCATAATTCTGATAATCTAGAGCATCGATTAAGCCAATAAAATATTAAAATTTTAACAAAAAATTTGTTTGCACAAAATTACGGTCTCGTGGTATACTACGTAGTACAGCACGCCACCGAAAGAGCACGCATTTATTAAATGTGTTTATATAAATTTATATTAAAATTATTTTTATCATAATTCTGATAATCTAGAGCATCGATTAAGCCAACAAAATAATAAAATTTTAACAAAAAATTTGTTTGCACAAAATTATGGTCTCGTAGTATACTACGTAGTACAGTACGCCACCGAAAGAGCACGCATTTATTAAATGTGTTTATATAAATTTATATTAAAATTATTTTTATCATAATTCTGATAATCTAGAGCATCGATTAAGCCAATAAAATATTAAAATTTTAACAAAAAATTTGTTTGCACAAAATTACGGTCTCGTGGTATACTACGTAGTACAGCACGCCACCGAAAGAGCACGCATTTATTAAATGTGTTTATATAAATTTATATTAAAATTATTTTTATCATAATTCTGATAATCTAGAGCATCGATTAAGCCAATAAAATAATAAAATTTTAACAAAAAATTTGTTTGCACAAAATTACGGTCTCGTACAGTATGCCACCGAAAGAGCACGCATTTATTAAATGTGTTTATATAAATTTATATTAAAATTATTTTTATCATAATTCTGATAATCTAGAGCATCGATTAAGCCAATAAAATAATAAAATTTTAACAAAAAATTTGTTTGCACAAAATTACGGTCTCGTGGTATACTACGTAGTACAGTACGCCACCGAAAGAGCACGCATTTATTAAATGTGTTTATATAAATTTATATTAAAATAATTTTTATCATAATTCTGATAATCTAGAGCATCGATTAAGCCAATAAAATAATAAAATTTTAACAAAAAATTTATTTGCACAAAATTACGGTCTCGTAGTATACTACGTAGTACAGTACGCCACCGAAAGAGCACGCATTTATTAAATGTGTTTATATAAATTTATATTAAAATTATTTTTATCATAATTCTGATAATCTAGAGCATCGATTAAGCCAATAAAATATTAAAATTTTAACAAAAAATTTGTTTGCACAAAATTACGGTCTCGTGGTATACTACGTAGTACAGTACGCCACCGAAAGAGCACGCATTTATTAAATGTGTTTATATAAATTTATATTAAAATTATTTTTATCATAATTCTGATAATCTAGAGCATCGATTAAGCCAATAAAATAATAAAATTTTAACAAAAAATTTGTTTGCACAAAATTACGGTCTCGTAGTATACTACGTAGTACAGTACGCCACCGAAAGAGCACGCATTTATTAAATGTGTTTATATAAATTTATATTAAAATTATTTTTATCATAATTCTGATAATCTAGAGCATCGATTAAGCCAATAAAATAATAAAACTTTAACAAAAAATTTGTTTGCACAAAATTACGGTCTCGTAGTATACTACGTAGTACAGTACGCCACCGAAAGAGCACGCATTTATTAAATGTGTTTATATAAATTTATATTAAAATTATTTTTATCATAATTCTGATAATCTAGAGCATCGATTAAGCCAATAAAATAATAAAATTTTAACAAAAAATTTGTTTGCACAAAATTACGGTCTCGTAGTATACTACGTAGTACAGTACGCCACCGAAAGAGCACGCATTTATTAAATGTGTTTATATAAATTTATATTAAAATTATTTTTATCATAATTCTGATAATCTAGAGCATCGATTAAGCCAATAAAATAATAAAATTTTAACAAAAAATTTGTTTGCACAAAATTACGGTCTCGTAGTATACTACGTAGTACAGTACGCCACCGAAAGAGCACGCATTTATTAAATGTGTTTATATAAATTTATATTAAAATTATTTTTATCATAATTCTGATAATCTAGAGCATCGATTAAGCCAATAAAATATTAAAATCTTAACAAAAAATTTGTTTGCACAAAATTATGGTCTCGTAGTATACTACGTAGTACAGTACGCCACCGAAAGAGCACGCATTTATTAAATGTGTTTATATATGATACATTTATATTAAAATTATTTTTATCATAATTCTGATAATCTAGAGCATCGATTAAGCCAATAAAATAATAAAATTTTAACAAAAAATTTGTTTGCACAAAATTACGGTCTCGTAGTATACTACGTAGTACAGTACGCCACCGAAAGAGTACGCATTTATTAAATGTGTTTATATAAATTTATATTAAAATTATTTTTATCATAATTCTGATAATCTAGAGCATCGATTAAGCCAATAAAATAATAAAATTTTAACAAAAAATTTGTTTGCACAAAATTACGGTCTCGTAGTATACTACGTAGTACAGTACGCCACCGAAAGAGCACGCATTTATTAAATGTGTTTATATAAATTTACATATATTAAAATTATTTTTATCATAATTCTGATAATCTAGAGCATCGATTAAGCCAATAAAATATTAAAATTTTAACAAAAAATTTGTTTGCACAAAATTACGGTCTCGTGGTATACTACGTAGTACAGTACGCCACCGAAAGAGCACGCATTTATTAAATGTGTTTATATAAATTTATATTAAAATTATTTTTATCATAATTCTGATAATCTAGAGCATCGATTAAGCCAATAAAATAATAAAATTTTAACAAAAAATTTGTTTGCACAAAATTACGGTCTCGTAGTATACTATCATACGTAGTACAGTACGCCACCGAAAGAGCACGCAATTATTAAATGTGTTTATATAAATTTATATTAAAATTATTTTTATCATAATTCTGATAATCTAGAGCATCGATTAAGCCAATAAAATAATAAAACTTTAACAAAAAATTTGTTTGCACAAAATTACGGTCTCGTAGTATACTACGTAGTACAGTACGCCACCGAAAGAGCACGCATTTATTAAATGTGTTTATATAAATTTATATTAAAATTATTTTTATCATAATTCTGATAATCTAGAGCATCGATTAAGCCAATAAAATAATAAAACTTTAACAAAAAATTTGTTTGCACAAAATTACGGTCTCGTAGTATACTACGTAGTACAGTACGCCACCGAAAGAGCACGCATTTATTAAATGTGTTTATATAAATTTATATTAAAATTATTTTTATCATAATTCTGATAATCTAGAGCATCGATTAAGCCAATAAAATAATAAAATTTTAACAAAAAATTTGTTTGCACAAAATTACGGTCTCGTAGTATACTACGTAGTACAGTACGCCACCGAAAGAGCACGCATTTATTAAATGTGTTTATATAAATTTATATTAAAATTATTTTTATCATAATTCTGATAATCTAGAGCATCGATTAAGCCAATAAAATATTAAAATTTTAACAAAAAATTTGTTTGCACAAAATTATGGTCTCGTAGTATACTACGTAGTACAGTACGCCACCGAAAGAGCACGCATTTATTAAATGTGTTTATATACATTTATATTAAAATTATTTTTATCATAATTCTGATAATCTAGAGCATCGATTAAGCCAATAAAATAATAAAATTTTAACAAAAAATTTGTTTGCACAAAATTACGGTCTCGTAGTATACTACGTAGTACAGTACGCCACCGAAAGAGCACGCATTTATTAAATGTGTTTATATAAATTTATATTAAAATTATTTTTATCATAATTCTGATAATCTAGAGCATCGATTAAGCCAATAAAATAATAAAATTTTAACAAAAAATTTGTTTGCACAAAATTACGGTCTCGTAGTAAACTCGTAGTACAGTATGCCACCGAAAGAGCACGCATTTATTAAATGTGTTTATATAAATTTATATTAAAATTATTTTTATCATAATTCTGATAATCTAGAGCATCGATTAAGCCAATAAAATAATAAAATTTTAACAAAAAATTTGTTTGCACAAAATTACGGTCTCGTAGTATACTACGTAGTACAGTACGCCACCGAAAGAGCACGCATTTATTAAATGTGTTTATATAAATTTATATTAAAATTATTTTTATCATAATTCTGATAATCTAGAGCATCGATTAAGCCAATAAAATAATAAAATTTTAACAAAAAATTTGTTTGCACAAAATTATGGTCTCGTAGTATACTACGTAGTACAGTACGCCGCCGAAAGAGCACGCATTTATTAAATGTGTTTATATAAATTTATATTAAAATTATTTTTATCATAATTCTGATAATCTAGAGCATTGATTAAGCCAATAAAATAATAAAATTTTAACAAAAAATTTGTTTGCACAAAATTACGGTCTCGTGGTATACTACGTAGTACAGTACGCCACCGAAAGAGCACGCATTTATTAAATGTGTTTATATAAATTTATATTAAAATTATTTTTATCATAATTCTGATAATCTAGAGCATCGATTAAGCCAATAAAATATTAAAATTTTAACAAAAAATTTGTTTGCACAAAATTACGGTCTCGTGGTATACTACGTAGTACAGTACGCCACCGAAAGAGCACGCATTTATTAAATGTGTTTATATAAATTTATATTAAAATTATTTTTATCATAATTCTGATAATCTAGAGCATCGATTAAGCCAATAAAATAATAAAATTTTAACAAAAAATTTGTTTGCACAAAATTACGGTCTCGTGGTATACTACGTAGTACAGTACGCCACCGAAAGAGCACGCATTTATTAAATGTGTTTATATAAATTTATATTAAACTTATTTTTATCATAATTCTGATAATCTAGAGCATCGATTAAGCCAATAAAATAATAAAATTTTAACAAAAAATTTGTTTGCACAAAATTACGGTCTCGTAGTATACTACGTAGTACAGTACGCCACCGAAAGAGCACGCATTTATTAAATGTGTTTATATAAATTTATATTAAAATTATTTTTATCATAATTCTGATAATCTAGAGCATCGATTAAGCCAATAAAATATTAAAATTTTAACAAAATATTTGTTTGCACAAAATTATGGTCTCGTAGTATACTACGTAGTACAGTACGCCACCGAAAGAACAAGCATTTATTAAATGTGTTTATATAAATTTATATTAAAATTATTTTTATCATAATTCTGATAATCTAGAGCATCGATTAAGCCAATAAAATAATAAAATTTTAACAAAAAATTTGTTTGCACAAAATTACGGTCTCGTAGTATACTACGTAGTACAGTACGCCACCGAAAGAGCACGCATTTATTAAATGTGTTTATATAAATTTATATTAAAATTATTTTTATCATAATTCTGATAATCTAGAGCATCGATTAAGCCAATAAAATATTAAAATTTTAACAAAAAATTTGTTTGCACAAAATTACGGTCTCGTGGTATACTACGTAGTACAGTACGCCACCGAAAGAGCACACATTTATTAAATGTGTTTATATAAATTTATATTAAAATTATTTTTATCATAATTCTGATAATCTAGAGCATCGATTAAGCCAATAAAATAATAAAATTTTAACAAAAAATTTGTTTGCACAAAATTACGGTCTCGTAGTATACTACGTAGTACAGTACGCCACCGAAAGAGAACGCATTTATTAAATGTGTTTATATAAATTTATATTAAAATTATTTTTATCATAATTCTGATAATCTAGAGCATCGATTAAGCCAATAAAATATTAAAATTTTAACAAAAAATTTGTTTGCACAAAATTACGGTCTCGTGGTATACTACGTAGTACAGTACGCCACCGAAAGAGCACGCATTTATTAAATGTGTTTATATAAATTTATATTAAAATTATTTTTATCATAATTCTGATAATCTAGAGCATCGATTAAGCCAATAAAATAGTAAAATTTTAACAAAAAATTTGTTTGCACAAAATTACGGTCTCGTAGTATACTACGTAGTACAGTACGCCACCGAAAGAGCACGCATTTATTAAATGTGTTTATATAAATTTATATTAAAATTATTTTTATCATAATTCTGATAATCTAGAGCATCGATTAAGCCAATAAAATAATAAAATTTTAACAAAAAATTTGTTTGCACAAAATTACGGTCTCGTAGTATACTACGTAGTACAGTACGCCACCGAAAGAGCACGCATTTATTAAATGTGTTTATATAAATTTATATTAAAATTATTTTTATCATAATTCTGATAATCTAGAGCATCGATTAAGCCAATAAAATATTAAAATTTTAACAAAAAATTTGTTTGCACAAAATTATGGTCTCGTAGTATACTATGATACGTAGTACAGTACGCCTCCGAAAGAGCACGCATTTATTAAATGTGTTTATATAAATTTATATTAAAATTATTTTTATCATAATTCTGATAATCTAGAGCATCGATTAAGCCAATAAAATAATAAAATTTTAACAAAAAATTTGTTTGTACAAAATTACGGTCTCGTGGTATACTACGTAGTACAGTACGCCACCGAAAGAGCACGCATTTATTAAATGTGTTTATATAAATTTATATTAAAATTATTTTTATCATAATTCTGATAATCTAGAGCATCGATTAAGCCAATAAAATAATAAAATTTTAACAAAAAATTTGTTTGCACAAAATTACGGTCTCGTAGTATACTACGTAGTACAGTACGCCACCGAAAGAGCACGCATTTATTAAATGTGTTTATATAAATTTATATTAAAATTATTTTTATCATAATTCTGATAATCTAGAGCATCGATTAAGCCAATAAAATAATAAAATTTTAACAAAAAATTTGTTTGCACTAAATTACGTTCTCGTAGTATACTACGTAGTACAGTACGCCACCGAAAGAGCACGCATTTATTAAATGTGTTTATATAAATTTATATTAGAATTATTTTTATCATAATTCTGATAATCTAGAGCATCGATTAAGCCAATAAAATATTAAAATTTTAACAAAAAATTTGTTTGCACAAAATTATGGTCTCGTAGTATACTACGTAGTACAGTACGCCACCGAAAGAGCACGGATTTATTAAATGTGTTTATATAAATTTATATTAAAATTATTTTTATCATAATTCTGATAATCTAGAGCATCGATTAAGCCAATAAAATAATAAAATTTTAACAAAAAATTTGTTTGTACAAAATTACGGTCTCGTGGTATACTACGTAGTACAGTACGCCACCGAAAGAGCACGCATTTATTAAATGTGTTTATATAAATTTATATTAAAATTATTTTTATCATAATTCTGATAATCTAGAGCATCGATTAAGCCAATAAAATAATAAAATTTTAACAAAAAATTTGTTTGCACAAAATTACGGTCTCGTGGTATACTACGTAGTACAGTACACCACCGAAAGAGCACGCATTTATTAAATGTGTTTATATAAATTTATATTAAAATTATTTTTATCATAATTCTGATAATCTAGAGCATCGATTAAGCCAATAAAATAATAAAATTTTAACAAAAAATTTGTTTGAACAAAAGTACGGTCTCGTAGTATACTACGTAGTACAGTACGCCACCGAAAGAGCACGCATTTATTAAATGTGTTTATATAAATTTATATTAAAATTATTTTTATCATAATTCTGATAATCTAGAGCATCGATTAAGCCAATAAAATATTAAAATTTTAACAAAAAATTTGTTTGCACAAAATTACGGTCTCGTGGTATACTACGTAGTACAGTACGCCACCGAAAGAGCACGCATTTATTAAATGTGTTTATATAAATTTATATTTAAATTATTTTTATCATAATTCTGATAATCTAGAGCATCGATTAAGCCAATAAAATATTAAAATTTTAACAAAAAATTTGTTTGCACAAAATTACGGTCTCGTAGTATACTACGTAGTACAGTACGCCACCGAAAGAGCACGCATTTATTAAATGTGTTTATATAAATTTATATTAAAATTATTTTTATCATAATTCTGATAATCTAGAGCATCGATTAAGCCAATAAAATAATAAAATTTTAACAAAAAATTTGTTTGCACAAAATTACGGTCTCGTAGTATACTACGTAGTACAGTACGCCACCGAAAGAGAACGCATTTATTAAATGTGTTTATATAAATTTATATTAAAATTATTTTTATCATAATTCTGATAATCTAGAGCATCGATTAAGCCAATAAAATATTAAAATTTTAACAAAAAATTTGTTTGCACAAAATTACGGTCTCGTGGTATACTACGTATTACAGTACGCCACCGAAAGAGCACGCATTTATTAAATGTGTTTATATAAATTTATATTAAAATTATTTTTATCATAATTCTGATAATCTATACTACGTATTATACTACGTAGTACAGGACACCACCGAAAGAGCACGCATTTATTAAATGTGTTTATATAAATTTATATTAAAATTATTTTTATCATAATTCTGATAATCTAGAGCATCGATTAAGCCAATAAAATAATAAAATTTTAACAAAAAATTTGTTTGAACAAAAGTACGGTCTCGTAGTATACTACGTAGTACAGTACGCCACCGAAAGAGCACGCATTTATTAAATGTGTTTATATAAATTTATATTAAAATTATTTTTATCATAATTCTGATAATCTAGAGCATCGATTAAGCCAATAAAATATTAAAATTTTAACAAAAAATTTGTTTGCACAAAATTACGGTCTCGTAGTATACTACGTAGTACAGTACGCCACCGAAAGAGAACGCATTTATTAAATGTGTTTATATAAATTTATATTAAAATTATTTTTATCATAATTCTGATAATCTAGAGCATCGATTAAGCCAATAAAATATTAAAATTTTAACAAAAAATTTGTTTGCACAAAATTACGGTCTCGTGGTATACTACGTAGTACAGTACGCCACCGAAAGAGCACGCATTTATTAAATGTGTTTATATAAATTTATATTAAAATTATTTTTATCATAATTCTGATAATCTAGAGCATCGATTAAGCCAATAAAATAATAAAATTTTAACAAAAAATTTGTTTGCACAAAATTACGGTCTCGTAGTATACTACGTAGTACAGTACGCCACCGAAAGAGCACGCATTTATTAAATGTGTTTATATAAATTTATATTAAAATTATTTTTATCATAATTCTGATAATCTAGAGCATCGATTAAGCCAATAAAATAATAAAATTTTAACAAAAAATTTGTTTGCACAAAATTATGGTCTCGTAGTATACTACGTAGTACAGTACGCCACCGAAAGAGCACGCATTTATTAAATGTGTTTATATAAATTTATATTAAAATTATTTTTATCATAATTCTGATAATCTAGAGCATCGATTAAGCCAATAAAATAATAAAATTTTAACAAAAAATTTGTTTGCACAAAATTACGGTCTCGTGGTATACTACGTAGTACAGTACGCCACCGAAAGAGCACGGATTTATTAAATGTGTTTATATAAATTTATATTAAAATTATTTTTATCATAATTCTGATAATCTAGAGCATCGATTAAGCCAATAAAATAATAAAATTTTAACAAAAAATTTGTTTGCACAAAATTACGGTCTCGTGGTATACTACGTAGTACAGTACACCACCGAAAGAGCACGCATTTATTAAATGTGTTTATATAAATTTATATTAAAATTATTTTTATCATAATTCTGATAATCTAGAGCATCGATTAAGCCAATAAAATATTAAAATTTTAACAAAAAATTTGTTTGCACAAAATTATGGTCTCGTAGTATACTACGTAGTACAGTACGCCACCGAAAGAGCACGCATTTATTAAATGTGTTTATATAAATTTATATTAAAATTATTTTTATCATAATTCTGATAATCTAGAGCATCGATTAAGCCAATAAAATAATAAAATTTTAACAAAAAATTTGTTTGCACAAAATTACGGTCTCGTAGTATACTACGTAGTACAGTACGCCACCGAAAGAGCACGCATTTATTAAATGTGTTTATATAAATTTATATTAAAATTATTTTTATCATAATTCTGATAATCTAGAGCATCGATTAAGCCAATAAAATAATAAAATTTTAACAAAAAGTTTGTTTGCACAAAATTACGGTCTCGTAGTATACTACGTAGTACAGTACGCCACCGAAAGAGCACGCATTTATTAAATGTGTTTATATAAATTTATATTAAAATTATTTTTATCATAATTCTGATAATCTAGAGCATCGATTAAGCCAATAAAATATTAAAATTTTAACAAAAAATTTGTTTGCACAAAATTACGGTCTCGTGGTATACTACGTAGTACAGTACGCCACCGAAAGAGCACGCATTTATTAAATGTGTTTATATAAATTTATATTAAAATTATTTTTATCATAATTCTGATAATCTAGAGCATCGATTAAGCCAATAAAATAATAAAATTTTAACAAAAAATTTGTTTGCACAAAATTACGGTCTCGTAGTATACTACGTAGTACAGTACGCCACCGAAAGAGCACGCATTTATTAAATGTGTTTATATAAATTTATATTAAAATTATTTTTATCATAATTCTGATAATCTAGAGCATCGATTAAGCCAATAAAATAATAAAATTTTAACAAAAAATTTGTTTGAACAAAAGTACGGTCTCGTAGTATACTACGTAGTACAGTACGCCACCGAAAGAGCACGCATTTATTAAATGTGTTTATATAAATTTATATTAAAATTATTTTTATCATAATTCTGATAATCTAGAGCATCGATTAAGCCAATAAAATATTAAAATTTTAACAAAAAATTTGTTTGCACAAAATTACGGTCTCGTGGTATACTACGTAGTACAGTACGCCACCGAAAGAGAACGCATTTATTAAATGTGTTTATATAAATTTATATTAAAATTATTTTTATCATAATTCTGATAATCTAGAGCATCGATTAAGCCAATAAAATATTAAAATTTTAACAAAAAATTTGTTTGCACAAAATTACGGTCTCGTGGTATACTACGTAGTACAGTACGCCACCGAAAGAGCACGCATTTATTAAATGTGTTTATATAAATTTATATTAAAATTATTTTTATCATAATTCTGATAATCTAGAGCATCGATTAAGCCAATAAAATAATAAAATTTTAACAAAAAATTTGTTTGCACAAAATTACGGTCTCGTAGTATACTACGTAGTACAGTACGCCACCGAAAGAGCACGCATTTATTAAATGTGTTTATATAAATTTATATTAAAATTATTTTTATCATAATTCTGATAATCTAGAGCATCGATTAAGCCAATAAAATAATAAAATTTTAACAAAAAATTTGTTTGCACAAATTTACGGTCTCGTAGTATACTACGTAGTACAGTACGCCACCGAAAGAGCACGCATTTATTAAATGTGTTTATATAAATTTATATTAAAATTATTTTTATCATAATTCTGATAATCTAGAGCATCGATTAAGCCAATAAAATATTAAAATTTTAACAAAAAATTTGTTTGCACAAAATTACGGTCTCGTAGTATACTACGTAGTACAGTACGCCACCGAAAGAGCACGCATTTATTAAATGTGTTTATATAAATTTATATTAAAATTATTTTTATCATAATTCTGATAATCTAGAGCATCGATTAAGCCAATAAAATAATAAAATTTTAACAAAAAATTTGTTTGCACAAAATTACGGTCTCGTAGTATACTACGTAGTACAGTACACCACCGAAAGAGCACGCATTTATTAAATGTGTTTATATAAATTTATATTAAAATTATTTTTATCATAATTCTGATAATCTAGAGCATCGATTAAGCCAATAAAATATTAAAATTTTAACAAAAAATTTGTTTGCACAAAATTACGGTCTCGTAGTATACTACGTAGTACAGTACGCCACCGAAAGATCACGCATTTATTAAATGTGTTTATATAAATTTATATTAAAATTATTTTTATCATAATTCTGATAATCTAGAGCATCGATTAAGCCAATAAAATAATAAAATTTTAACGAAAAATTTGTTTGCACAAAATTACGGTCTCGTAGTATACTACGTAGTACAGTACGCCACCGAAAGAGCACGCATTTATTAAATGTGTTTATATAAATTTATATTAAAATTATTTTTATCATAATTCTGATAATCTAGAGCATCGATTAAGCCAATAAAATATTAAAATTTTAACAAAAAATTTGTTTGCACAAAATTATGGTCTCGTAGTATACTACGTAGTACAGTACGCCACCGAAAGAGCACGCATTTATTAAATGTGTTTATATAAATTTATATTAAAATTATTTTTATCATAATTCTGATAATCTAGAGCATCGATTAAGCCAATAAAATATTAAAATTTTAACAAAAAATTTGTTTGCACAAAATTATGGTCTCGTAGTATACTACGTAGTACAGTACGCCACCGAAAGAGCACGCATTTATTAAATGTGTTTATATAAATTTATATTAAAATTATTTTTATCATAATTCTGATAATCTAGAGCATCGATTAAGCCAATAAAATAATAAAATTTTAACAAAAAATTTGTTTGCACAAAATTACGGTCTCGTGGTATACTACGTAGTACAGTACGCCACCGAAAGAGCACGCATTTATTAAATGTGTTTATATAAATTTATATTAAAATTATTTTTATCATAATTCTGATAATCTAGAGCATCGATTAAGCCAATAAAATAATAAAATTTTAACAAAAAATTTGTTTGCACAAAATTACGGTCTCGTAGTATACTACGTAGTACAGTACACCACCGAAAGAGCACGCATTTATTAAATGTGTTTATATAAATTTATATTAAAATTATTTTTATCATAATTCTGATAATGTAGAGCATCGATTAAGCCAATAAAATATTAAAATTTTAACAAAAAATTTGTTTGCACAAAATTACGGTCTCGTGGTATACTACGTAGTACAGTACGCCACCGAAAGAGCACGCATTTATTAAATGTGTTTATATAAATTTTTATTAAAATTATTTTTATCATAATTCTGATAATCTAGAGCATCGATTAAGCCAATAAAATAATAAAATTTTAACAAAAAATTTGTTTGCACAAAATTACGGTCTCGTAGTATACTACGTAGTACAGTACGCCACCGAAAGAGCACGCATTTATAAATGTGTTTATATAAATTTATATTAAAATTATTTTTATCATAATTCTGATAATCTAGAGCATCGATTAAGTCAATAAAATAATAAAATTTTAACAAAAAATTTGTTTGCACAAAATTACGGTCTCGTAGTATACTACGTAGTACAGTACGCCACCGAAAGAGCACCCATTTATTAAATGTGTTTATATAAATTTATATTAAAATTATTTTTATCATAATTCTGATAATCTAGAGCATCGATTAAGCCAATAAAATAATAAAATTTTAACAAAAAATTTGTTTGCACAAAATTATGGTCTCGTAGTATACTACGTAGTACACAGTACGCCACCGAAAGAGAACGCATTTGTTAAATGTGTTTATATAAATTTATATTAAAATTATTTTTATCATAATTCTGATAATCTAGAGCATCGATTAAGCCAATAAAATATTAAAATTTTAACAAAAAATTTGTTTGCACAAAATTACGGTCTCGTGGTATACTACGTAGTACAGTACACCACCGAAAGAGCACGCATTTATTAAATGTGTTTATATACATTTATATTAAAATTATTTTTATCATAATTCTGATAATCTAGAGCATCGATTAAGCCAATAAAATAATAAAATTTTAACAAAAAATTTGTTTGCACAAAATTACGGTCTCGTAGTATACTACGTAGTACAGTACGCCACCGAAAGAGCACGTATTTATTAAATGTGTTTATATAAATTTATATTAAAATTATTTTTATCATAATTCTGATAATCTAGAGCATCGATTAAGCCAATAAAATAATAAAATTTTAACAAAAAATTTGTTTGAACAAAAGTACGGTCTCGTAGTATACTACGTAGTACAGTACGCCACCGAAAGAGCACGCATTTATTAAATGTGTTTATATAAATTTATATTAAAATTATTTTTATCATAATTCTGATAATCTAGAGCATCGATTAAGCCAATAAAATATTAAAATTTTAACAAAAAATTTGTTTGCACAAAAATATGGTCTCGTAGTATACTACGTAGTACAGTACGCCACCGAAAGAGCACGCATTTATTAAATGTGTTTATATAAATTTATATTAAAATTATTTTTATCATAATTCTGATAATCTAGAGCATCGATTAAGCCAATAAAATAATAAAATTTTAACAAAAAATTTGTTTGCCCAAAATTACGGTCTCGTAGTATACTACGTAGTACAGTACGCCACCGAAAGAAAACGCATTTATTAAATGTGTTTATATAAATTTATATTAAAATTATTTTTATCATAATTCTGATAATCTAGAGCATCGATTAAGCCAATAAAATAATAAAATTTTAACAAAAAATTTGTTTGCACAAAATTACGGTCTCGTGGTATACTACGTAGTACAGTACGCCACCGAAAGAGCACCCATTTATTAAATGTGTTTATATAAATTTATATTAAAATTATTTTTATCATAATTCTGATAATCTAGAGCATCGATTAAGCCAATAAAATATTAAAATTTTAACAAAAAATTTGTTTGCACAAAATTATGGTCTCGTAGTATACTACGTAGTACAGTACGCCACCGAAAGAGCACGCATTTATTTAATGTGTTTATATAAATTTATATTAAAATTATTTTTATCATAATTCTGATAATCTAGAGCATCGATTAAGCCAATAAAATATTAAAATTTTTACAAAAAATTTGTTTGCACAAAATTATGGTCTCGTAGTATACTACGTAGTACAGTACGCCACCGAAAGAGCACGCATTTATTAAATGTGTTTATATAAATTTATATTAAAATTATTTTTATCATAATTCTGATAATCTAGAGCATCGATTAAGCCAATAAAATAATAAAATTTTAACAAAAAATTTGTTTGCACAAAATTACGGTCTCGTGGTATACTACGTAGTACAGTACGCCACCGAAAGAGCACGCATTTATTAAATGTGTTTATATAAATTTATATTAAAATTATTTTTATCATAATTCTGATAATCTAGAGCATCGATTAAGCCAATAAAATAATAAAATTTTAACAAAAAATTTGTTTGCACAAAATTACGGTCTCGTAGTATACTACGTAGTACAGTACACCACCGAAAGAGCACGCATTTATTAAATGTGTTTATATAAATTTATATTAAAATTATTTTTATCATAATTCTGATAATGTAGAGCATCGATTAAGCCAATAAAATATTAAAATTTTAACAAAAAATTTGTTTGCACAAAATTACGGTCTCGTGGTATACTACGTAGTACAGTACGCCACCGAAAGAGCACGCATTTATTAAATGTGTTTATATAAATTTTTATTAAAATTATTTTTATCATAATTCTGATAATCTAGAGCATCGATTAAGCCAATAAAATAATAAAATTTTAACAAAAAATTTGTTTGCACAAAATTACGGTCTCGTAGTATACTACGTAGTACAGTACGCCACCGAAAGAGCACGCATTTATAAATGTGTTTATATAAATTTATATTAAAATTATTTTTATCATAATTCTGATAATCTAGAGCATCGATTAAGTCAATAAAATAATAAAATTTTAACAAAAAATTTGTTTGCACAAAATTACGGTCTCGTAGTATACTACGTAGTACAGTACGCCACCGAAAGAGCACCCATTTATTAAATGTGTTTATATAAATTTATATTAAAATTATTTTTATCATAATTCTGATAATCTAGAGCATCGATTAAGCCAATAAAATAATAAAATTTTAACAAAAAATTTGTTTGCACAAAATTATGGTCTCGTAGTATACTACGTAGTACACAGTACGCCACCGAAAGAGAACGCATTTATTAAATGTGTTTATATAAATTTATATTAAAATTATTTTTATCATAATTCTGATAATCTAGAGCATCGATTAAGCCAATAAAATATTAAAATTTTAACAAAAAATTTGTTTGCACAAAATTACGGTCTCGTGGTATACTACGTAGTACAGTACGCCACCGAAAGAGCACGCATTTATTAAATGTGTTTATATAAATTTATATTAAAATTATTTTTATCATAATTCTGATAATCTAGATAATCGATTAAGCCAATAAAATAATAAAATTTTAACAAAAAATTTGTTTGCACAAAATTACGGTCTCGTAGTATACTACGTAGTACAGTACGCCACCGAAAGAGTACGCATTTATTAAATGTGTTTATATAAATTTATATTAAAATTATTTTTATCATAATTCTGATAATCTAGAGCATCGATTAAGTCAATAAAATAATAAAATTTTAACAAAAAATTTGTTTGCACAAAATTACGGTCTCGTAGTATACTACGTAGTACAGTACACCACCGAAAGAGCACGCATTTATTAAATGTGTTTATATACATTTATATTAAAATTATTTTTATCATAATTCTGATAATCTAGAGCATCGATTAAGCCAATAAAATAATAAAATTTTAACAAAAAATTTGTTTGCACAAAATTACGGTCTCGTAGTATACTACGTAGTACAGTACACCACCGAAAGAGCACGTATTTATTAAATGTGTTTATATAAATTTATATTAAAATTATTTTTATCATAATTCTGATAATCTAGAGCATCGATTAAGCCAATAAAATAATAAAATTTTAACAAAAAATTTGTTTGAACAAAAGTACGGTCTCGTAGTATACTACGTAGTACAGTACGCCACCGAAAGAGCACGCATTTATTAAATGTGTTTATATAAATTTATATTAAAATTATTTTTATCATAATTCTGATAATCTAGAGCATCGATTAAGCCAATAAAATATTAAAATTTTAACAAAAAATTTGTTTGCACAAAATTATGGTCTCGTAGTATACTACGTAGTACAGTACGCCACCGAAAGAGCACGCATTTATTAAATGTGTTTATATAAATTTATATTAAAATTATTTTTATCATAATTCTGATAATCTAGAGCATCGATTAAGCCAATAAAATAATAAAATTTTAACAAAAAATTTGTTTGCACAAAATTACGGTCTCGTAGTATACTACGTAGTACAGTACGCCACCGAAAGAGCACGCATTTATTAAATGTGTTTATATAAATTTATATTAAAATTATTTTTATCATAATTCTGATAATCTAGAGCATCGATTAAGTCAATAAAATAATAAAATTTTAACAAAAAATTTGTTTGCACAAAATTACGGTCTCGTAGTATACTAAGTAGTACAGTACGCCACCGAAAGAGCACGCATTTATTAAATGTGTTTATATAAATTTATATTAAAATTATTTTTATCATAATTCTGATAATCTAGAGCATCGATTAAGCCAATAAAATAATAAAATTTTAACAAAAAATTTGTTTGCACAAAATTACGGTCTCGTGGTGAGCCCAGATAGTATGTATCACGTACCGTTAGGCAGTATTATCAGGTTCATTAAGAGCCTGAATATTGACTGGACGGATAATTAAGTAGGGCTTATGCACAAAAGATCTTTTAGGTCGCAGTGCGGGGTGGCTTGAGCCCCCACATGGCCCTCAAGTAATAATAATAATAATACGGTCTCGTGGTATACTACGTAGTACAGTACGCCACCGAAAGAGCACGCATTTATTAAATGTGTTTATATAAATTTATATTAAAATTATTTTTATCATAATTCTGATAATCTAGAGCATCGATTAAGCCAATAAAATAATAAAATTTTAACAAAAAATTTGTTTGCACAAAATTACGGTCTCGTGGTATACTACGTAGTACAGTACACCACCGAAAGAGCACGCATTTATTAAATGTGTTTATATAAATTTATATTAAAATTATTTTTATCATAATTCTGATAATCTAGAGCATCGATTAAGCCAATAAAATATTAAAATTTTAACAAAAAATTTGTTTGCACAAAATTATGGTCTCGTAGTATACTACGTAGTACAGTACGCCACCGAAAGAGCACGCATTTATTAAATGTGTTTATATAAATTTATATTAAAATTATTTTTATCATAATTCTGATAATCTAGAGCATCGATTAAGCCAATAAAATAATAAAATTTTAACAAAAAATTTGTTTGCACAAAATTACGGTCTCGTAGTATACTACGTAGTACAGTACGCCACCGAAAGAGCACGCATTTATTAAATGTGTTTATATAAATTTATATTAAAATTATTTTTATCATAATTCTGATAATCTAGAGCATCGATTAAGTCAATAAAATAATAAAATTTTAAGAAAAAATTTGTTTGCACAAAATTACGGTCTCGTAGTATACTACGTAGTACAGTACGCCACCGAAAGAGCACGCATTTATTAAATGTGTTTATATAAATTTATATTAAAATTATTTTTATCATAATTCTGATAATCTAGAGCATCGATTAAGCCAATAAAATAATAAAATTTTAACAAAAAATTTGTTTGCACAAAATTAC
>CAUVYM010000151.1:0-51338 GCA_963556165.1 Tipula helvola
AAAAATTGCCAAATAACATTTCAAAATTTATAAAAGATTCACATTTGGCTTAAAACCAATGCTGGAATAGTTTAGGTGTACAACTTATACAAACTTTAACTTTAATATCTGTATTTATTTCCGCAATAAGCTTCATCAACAGTTACCCACACACAATATAACGTATATGTACTTTATTTCAGATATCCTTATTCTACATCTTCGCAAAAGCAATCAACAATAAATAATCGAGACAAAAAAAGAGAAACTTTCCACACTTAATCACTGTCGCTTAGATGCCATAAGATAAATGTTTAGTATATGTACATGTATGTACACAATTGCGATATAAGGAACAATATAACTTATTTTCAATAAACTATTCTTATTTACTTCAGAGTTGTTGTAGCTTGAACTCTCAGTTGTATAAATAAAAATATTTTATTTCTTTCTTTAAATTGTCATTTAACAATCAATAAATCTTCATTCGTGTATACATATTCCGGTATATACCGTACACTACCCATTCATACAATGAATCAGTTTGGTACATAATATACGTACGCCTATACATAAAAACAGGATACTTAATCACCCATTACCCCCCTCAAACTTGTATTATAATCAATTGCTACATTATTACATACTAAAGTGAAAATAAAAAACGATAAACCAAAGGATCGGCTTACATATTCGTCATTTGAATGAATATTTTACCCTCCGCACTATCAATCTCATTTGATATAGTTGTCTACCGTATATTTGTAGCCACACAATGATGTATAATGATTACCACACTAAACAATCAGACATGTTCGTTTACATCCTTTCGATTAGGATTAGGTTCTTTAACCCAATGTTTTCTTACGGTGTCTTTTTTTTTGCTAAGATTCCATCCAACGCAAATTACCATCCTTTTTGTGTAAATAATCACGTAGTGATTAAACCCAAGGAAATGATCAAGAGGACTGGTAACTTATATACATATTCTGTATCGATGTATGGAATAAATAAACACAAAAAAAAAGGAAATATCCCGTTTCTTTTTTTGTTTACTTATTCCTTTTTTTGTGTGTCCTTTGAATTAAAAAAAAAAAAAAAAAAAGTTAACCGTGACTGGATTTCAAGATAAGAAATTTTTCGGTATTTTTCCGTAAAAAATTGATTCGAATATTTATAATAAACCCCAATATTGTTATTTTCTTCAATGAATTGGAATTTTTGTTTTTCTTGTTCAACAAAAAATAACAACCAGATTGATTTGGAATGTGTGTATAGTAGGTGTGTAGTGTGTACCCGAGCCATTGGTACACAATAAAATGGGTAATAAATCAACGAACATATAACAAAAAAATAAAAATTTGGATATATTATACCTGCGATCTGCCTTGAACCCGATTGCCTTTATTCAGCACAAGCCATGCATCCCATCTGTGTCGATACACTGTTACCGTATTCCATTGATTTAATATTACGGTCTCTTGGGATCGTACTTTCCCAGTGCCTGAACCACAATCAAACCTGGAAATATATATAAAAAATACAAATTTTATAGTTAGTAACAAGTTAACTAATTTATTCACCAATTTTTAACAGGTGGATAGTCCTAATTGAATTTACGCAGTAAATTTTTTTGTACCAGACGAATTAGTGTGATGGAAAAGTTTATTTTTTTTTGTCAAAACCGCATTTTTAATTTTTTTTTTTTTGTTTTGTGATAAATTTCATTTTGGTTTTGTTGGCTTAACCCCGAAATACTGTGTAAATAAACGTGATTCATTTTCAGGCGAAATGAATTTGCGTTACAAAAAAAAATGTGGAAAGATTGAGTGGCGTTTCGCTGTTGTTATAGCTTTTGAGATATAAATATTGTATTTTTTGCGTTTTTGTGGATTTAGCATACCAAAGTTTTATTTTGCTACTCATAAATACGTGTACCTATATTTGTACGGGAGATTACAAAAATGGTAAAATAAAAATTGGTTATAGTGAATGAAATTGCCAAACGCAAAATATTTGTTTGTGTTGGCAAAAATTCTACCGGAATAGGTGCCGATTTTATTAGATTTTGTTTAATCGCTTTTTGCGTATCGATTCTTTACTTTTATTAAAAAAATTGTACCGAAAAGTTCTACTCTTTAAAATGTTTAGCTTCTAAAATTTTCAATGTTGTGTACTGCTATTAACTGTGCAGTTGTATGAGTTCATGCGCTTTCTAGGTTTGTAGTCAGTAATAATTAAAGATTTCGAGTCGCACTCTTCGGTTTTGGTAATGCCACAAATGATTGATTTTTAGAAGAGAGTAAAGCGAGGTGGTATTATAAAAATACGTAAGATGTACTCCAGCAAACATTAAATTCCAAAACAAGAAAAATCAATCAAAATCCAAAAACTTCTTCGATTTACATGGTTCATGTCCGAAATACATTCGTAAATAAAAAAACTCGATTTTAAATTTCAATTTGTTTGAGGCAAGCCCATGACATTAAAGTTATCTGAAATGTTATCAAAAGTTCTAGGGCTAGTGTGTTATCTAAATTAAAATTACATTAATTATTGTGAATAAATTTATGGAAACACGTAATTCAAAATAGACATATTCTAACTTCAAAATGTAAACAAAATAGCCTAAATACATCGCTGTGTTTACTCCATTTGTTTTTTTGTTGTAGATGCGCGAAATCTGTCAGAATTTCGCTGAGATATTATTTTCACTATAATTGCCTTGTAACCTGTTACTATCAACTTTATAGTCAACCGGATTCTTTGACAACCATATGTGACCTGCTTCTTTGAATAATCTTTTATTTCGTAATCTACTGTTATAGAATTATGAAAATCAAAATCGTGTTTGTTTTCATGCACATGTTTCACTAATGCTGATCGGTATAGTGATTGTGTGCTATTGTTGCTTGTTTTTTATATGAGCTATGCCCGTCTTATGCTGTTGTATTCTTTGTGTTTTAGTTTTGCTTGCTTCTCCAACATAACAAGAATCACCTTTAGCATTACCTTTTAATTTATCGTTGAGAATGGGCGTATTTCCTTCGCGTTGGAAGAGGGCTTACTTGGTACCAATATATAAGAAATCTAATGCTAGTAATGTAATGAATTATAGACCTATATCTATATTAAACAGTTTCAGCAAAATTTTTGAGAAAATTATTTATTGTATCATCTTTGATGATGCTGGTAAGCATTTAATTAACCCTTTGCAACATGGTTTTTTTCCAGATCGTTCTACTACTACTACGTATTTAATTGATGTCTAATTTTATTTGTACTGACGTTGATAAGTGCAGACAAGTGGACTGGATTTATACTGATTTTGAAAAGGCGTTTGACACAGTTTCTCACTGAATTTTAATTAGGAAATGTGCTGGTATGGGTCTCTCCGGGCAAATGCTGGTTACAATCATATCTTTTGGGACGTACACAACAGGCCAAATTCAATGGATTTTTGTCACGGGCCATTATTGCTAAGTCAGGGGTGCCTCAGGGTTCCACCCTTGGTTTCTTTTGTTCCTTATTTTTATCAACGATTTTCCAACTGTTCGGTCTACACGATACTTACTTTACGCTGATGATTTAAAAACTTTCACCAATATTAATGATGTTGCTGACTGTTCTAAACTTTAGTTTGATTTGCAAAATCTTTCATTGTGGTCGAAGGCTAATAAGGTAAAACTTAATATTAGTAGATGTATTGCAATTTCATATACGCGCAAACTTAACTACATTAATTTTCCATACAACATTCATGATACTGTTTTAGTTAGGGTTTCCGAAATCACTGATCTGGGTGTAATATTTGATTCTAAACTCAAATTTGATCTCCATATAGCAGCCGTCTATGCACATAGATTACTTGGGTTTATTTTTAGACGTGGTAAAATGTTTCGTGCTCCCAATGTTTTTATTACGTTATATAAAAGGTTAGTGCATAGTTGTTTGGAATATTGTAGTCAAATTTGGAGCCCTTACTACGAATCTTATAAGGCTCAAATTGAGAGGGTACAGCGGAAATTTACCATTTTTGTATGCCTTTCAGTAGTCGTGCTAGCTATGAAGTTAGGCTTAAAATATTTGAACTTCAATCGCTTGAGACCAGAAGGCTTCTGCTTGATGAAACATTCTTTTATAAATTAATTAACCACTTGTGCGAAGCGTGCTCGTTATCATGTCTGAATTTCTATGCACCTTTTCATAGAGTTAGAAGCGCAATGTAATTTTCTCCGACCTTTTGAAGAACCAATCTTGGCTTTGCGAACCCTTTATCAAAATTACATTATTATGAAATGAATTGAAAATTAATTTTATATTGCCAAAATTTGTTTGATTCAGTTGTGGCCAAAATGATATCATCAACAAATTTATAAGTTAAATTTGGTTGCTGTTGTAACAAAGGTAATTTTGCATTAAACAGTTTTTCCAAAACTATGTATATATGCTAATATTGGTGATAACGGGTTACCCATTGCTAGTCCAAATTTCTGTTTATAGAAAGTAACTTGATACTTAAAATAATTATTATCACTAATATCCAACACTCTCAAAAATGTATCCGTTGTTAAAATGCAATTTTGTTCAATTTCTTGCCATCTTTCATAAATTGTTAATTTTGCCGTCTCCAATGGTATATTTGTGAATAGAGATACAAATGTTGATGTTTTTTTTTTAGCATGTCTTTAAAAATGAACCAATTTTTTAAACTGTCTTGTGTTAACGGTTTTAAAACATCACAACAAAATTTTGAAAAATTGGTGTAGTGGGATATTCAGTTTTTTTGGATTTTAGAAAATTGGTAAATAATTTTCAAATATAATTTATATTGTTTACTGATTAGATTTTTGTTTTTCAATTCTTCAATCATTTTAAAGCATGTCTTATTATGTGTCTAAGTCGCTTTATAATTCTGACATTTTATTTTGATATTAATAATTACAGTTTTATTACCTTTGTCTGATTTTGTTATCCATAAATTTTGATTATCTTTTAAAAACTTATTAGTCACATTATGGGCATTCAGAAGAATTTTGTTAGTCTTAGATATTTTTGGTTTACATTTTAAGAATTGTGTTATACCATTTGAAGTTTTGTCCCATTTCTCATTAGCAATGTTTATGTATGCTAATAAGTCCATAATGGGAAATTTATTATGTTCTATGGGGAAACTTAGGCCCAAAACTCCAAATCATATAACGTTATTCTGGTAAGATAGTGTAGGTCAAATTAATTATGTACGTTCAATTTGTCGTATACAAATTCGATTCGTCTCTGTTGTGTTACTAAACATTTAAATTTTTTATTTAAAATCTCTCTTAAATAAACGTATAATTTCCGTATGTTATTTGTTATTATATCATACTATCTAATAAATAATTGGTCATCAAGCAACTGTTTCAAAGATGCCAACAAATGTATTTGCCGGACGATAAGACGTATTGGACTATAAGACGCACCCCAAAATGTATCTTTTGGTTAAATGTTCAGAGTAAAAAGACACGTCTTATGGGTACTCACGTCACTCCTTAAAATCGTCAAGGTGAAATTACATATCTTAATTTTTAAATTTAAAAACTTCATCCGAAAATTGGTTTTATCTCGTTCTATCCCTTTCGTGTCCACAAGAATAAAAAAAACACTTTATCATAAATTCAACCCACACAAATGTGTTGGTAAATAGAAATGTCAAAAAATGTGTTTTCTACATAAAATTTCATAGTAACAATAACCCAATTTACACAATTGTGTGACGGTTTATCAGTATTAACTCTTAAACTTTAATTATAATCCGACCAACACAAATGTGTAAGCATGAACAACGTTTTTTTAAACGATTAATGCTCAATTCGTGACGCAAATGTGTCAGTTGCCTTTCATTTATGATAACTTTTGTTTCGCGCCAATTCGTTTATATTACATACACAAATGTGTAAGTAGGGCTCCAATTTCATCTACAAATGCCTTTTGACATCTACACTAGAGCGATCAAAATTTACCTATACATTTGTGTGGGCAGGACACGAAAGGGCTATATTATTTTGATATAGATGGTTTTGATCTGATAAAGAATCAGTTATGTTGATTTATGGAGGATGAAATTCGGCACTCTAACCTTCTCGTTTGCACTGTCGTAAGGTTACAGCTCCATAGATTCGATTAATGGCTGATCACCATATTTTGCACGGTTAGATCTTCCATTTTTATGTGGGCATAAACACACGTTAAATATTATTTTTATTTTGAAGAAAATGGTTTGGCTAATTACCCAAGTAAACATTTGGCTCTAACTTAGCGATAATAGCGCTCTTAGAGCTATTTTATATAGCTGCATGCACCAATTTTTGCTCTTGAAGCGCTCTTACAACTGTTATAAAGTTTATATAGAACGAAAAGTAGCGGTATTAGAGCAAACATTTTTATTTTATAAGCCCCATAACCATGGATTTTGCAGCTTTTATAAAGTACCTTGGTACTTAAGAACAACTGCAACTTTAAATATAGAGCACGCAGTTATACAAAAATATTAGATTCTTAAAGCGAATTGCTTTAAAATAGGATAACTTTATATTTGGAATAAAGTTGTCGAAAAAAATATATAAGAGAAATCATATTGAATAATTTCGGGGGAAACGAATTATGCCGACTTTAGACGATAATAAATATATGGATTTATATTTAGTACTTTTGGTTTGTAAATACTGAAATATTTATGCAGTTTTATTTTTATGGTGAAATCTAGTACGATACTTCAATAATTTTCAATGGGCCACTCAAAATTGGAACATTAAATAATAAAATAAATATTTAATGAAAATACAAATTTTCATATTTCCAAGAAAAATTGAATTTTATATCTTTTAAAAGTTTCTTAAGTCGTTTTAACATAATTTTATAGAAATTGCTTGATTTTGCAGGTATGCATCATACAAATTTAACCAGATTTCATTATTGTTAATTACAATATTTAAACATGGACGACAATTTTGATTTTAATAAATTTGGAGAATTTTTGCAAATGTTATTTTATCCTATTTTAGAGCATTCTACTTCCCTCGTTTCTATTGTTCAGCTTTGCACTCTGAAAGAGAATAATTTGTTTTCGTTGGCAGTTTACTTAGAACTTAGTAATGTTATATTTTCTATTATTAGCTGAGTTACACAGAAAGTCGATTCATAAATAAAGTGAATAGCTTTATATCAGTCGTAGACACAACCGTGTGTTATACGTGAATACGTGTACGTATGTATTTGAGCGTATTGTATGTATATGTCATAATAAGTTTTGAACACTAAGAAGTATCACTGGATTGCTCTTAATTTATAGCTTTTCGACGAGTACCGGCGGACATTACATTATTTATTTTAATTTTTTTCTTTAACACCATAGTTATTAACTATAACTATTTCACATTAATGTGTAATTATATACGCAATCTATAGGTCTTGACGACAGCTGACGATTGAAATGCAAACGAACGTTCTAGTTTGGCTGAGTCAAAATTTATACTAAACGGACATTATGTGACGCAGCGAAACAAGAAACAACCTTAACAAATTTATAAAATTCTTCGTATTATGGGCAGAAATGTATTAGATAAATAAATTTAGGAAATTGCAACGCGACATCAATATTATATGAAAATCCAACAAAAATAATCGGTTGAGAAAGAGGCAAGTTCCATCATACTTGGCCATATTCCAAAACTTTATCCAAAAATAATTAAAGAATCCCATTTAGAACGCACATGTCAAATTTCATCATAACCGGTTGAGAAATAGGCAAGTTCAATCATAAACATGCGGTGTAAGAGGTTATCACGTCAAAATGCATAAAATGTCAGCCAGTGTTATCATAAGAATTGTCAATGATAATTTGGGTGTGGGCAGTTTTTTTAAAGAAATGTGAA
Organism: Tipula helvola; assembly: GCA_963556165.1. Classification (NCBI taxonomy): domain Eukaryota; kingdom Metazoa; phylum Arthropoda; class Insecta; order Diptera; family Tipulidae; genus Tipula; species Tipula helvola. The sequence goes on from CAUVYM010000151.1 coordinate 7,893, forward strand.
ACATTTATATTAAAAAATATTTATCACAGGTGTAGGGCACACACAGTACAAGAAAGAGGGATTGAGCTTCAAAGTGTAACTTTTAAACCAGGCTAAATTTTTTGTTTCTATTTACATTTTTATGTTGGGTAACATTTTTTGGTACGATTTGCAAATTATACGCAAAAAAATAGATGTCTTCTTAGTTTCTGAAAATACAAAAATCGTATTGCTGGTGCGAGAGTCGCGTTTAGTACGATCAATCTAAAATGTCATGTAAAATGTAGTCAAACTATAAATGTGAAATGTTACTTATAAACTTTGTTTGTGTCAAAGTTTGTATCCCGTGGTCTTAGAATTCCCAATTCAATTGAGTAAGCTAAAAACGATCAACGAATCCTTCGTTGAATCTCCTAAATGTTACCTAGCGCTCAGAATAGCCCTATATACTAACTCTGCTTTCTTCTTGATAGCCATATTATATTTAGGGACTCATCAGACCAGCTCTTCCAAAAACGAAGAGTAGTTTGTTTGATAACGTGCCATATATTCAGACAGTTTAGGCTCACATTTTTAATATCAATTTTAGATATTTGTGTAAAATGGTGACCAGTTATAAAATGGACTGTACTCAGCACATCGAGGTCAACAGCTGAGTGGCAATCCATACAATGGTCTCAAATTTGGAACCGCCTCTAGATCAACTAGTGGCATTGTTGCGTTTCTCATAAGCATGAGCGATAAGCATTTTCAGGGAGAGTTGAAGTGCCACATTGTTTTTTTTAAGAAAATCAAAAAGCGACACTATCAAAATTATGACTCTTGCTAATACCCAATACTTGATGTTTGCGAAACGGAATGACTGAATGGTACAAGCTATTTTGAACTCATCGTTTTAGCTGAAATGTCGAATATTTATCTTAGCTTCTGTTGTGAAACATATGTATCATACAAAGTAACAAAACAATAAAACAATGTAAAACGCAATCGATGCATAAAATTATATAAGAAAGTCTGGTAATAATAAAATACGGAATTGTCATAAATTTGTTTACATAAATAAGTCTGAATATTGTATATTGACGAAATATGAAAATACAAAAAAACAATAAAATACGGAAGAGACCTAAATGTGTAATGAAGAAATTAATTAATTCATGTTTATTGTTTATTATACTGTATGAAAATTAGTATATAAGAACCAAAATTGTAACTAGAAATGCATTCGTAATTCAAATATCATATATCATTCGTAATTCATATTCCAAATAGAGCACAGTCTCTACAAACTCATTATTAATTTTGTATTCAAGGAGACACTGTCACTCTCCATAAGATTTAAATAATAAATAAAGTAATAAGTAAACTACAAAGTGTATTTTAACGTTCGAGAATAATCCAGATTCCTGCACATCTCTACAAAGTATATGTAAGTATAAACTAACCAATCCAAACTAACACAAACGGCCCGGTATCTCCTGGCATGCTAACGTACTTCCTCAGGAAGAACCAAAAGAAGAGAAGCTATACTTCGGTACGAGCTTTAATAATTGGTTAGTTAGCATTCCACTAGCATATCTATAGTCATCTAACACAATAATTCTCTTGTGGGTCGGTTTCCTACAAATAACATTAGAAACCGTCCACCAACTATAACATCAAATAGTAGTCAAAACAAATTAATAGTTTAGGTTAAGATTAAAATAGATGAATCGAACATAACATCGATGCATCTATAACACTTCGTCGCAGTAAACTCGAGTCTTTAATTGCACTATCGTAAAGAGGAATGCAAATTTAGCTCTTTTATGTTAACTATTTATTTCCTGAATAAGTCCAAATGCTACAAATTCTTTTTAATACTTCGCCAGCGTATTTTGATGGCGTATTACTGCTACAGTTGAATTGTGGATTTAACATTTTAGGATTTACAAAAGCTAATTAGGATATTTCAATTGAGGCTTACTTCATTTGAATATTATTTTAGTTGTCAAACGTCTAGAAGCGACAAACAAATGTTCCATGATGATAATTTACCTTGTGGTGGCTATTTCTGAATACGATACAAATTCGGATGTATAAGTTCGAATTTGATTTAAATAAGAATCGAGTCAACTTTATTCAATTCTGATTTAATCCTAATAAGAATCTAGTAGTTTCGTATTTGTGTCGTATTATTCCCTTATTCCCTTGTTCGTCTTACTTTATTCGACTCGACAATTGTATAGGGTCACTTCAGCTACAAAATGGTATTGTTCAAGTCGATCGAAGTGACGTGACACAGTAAATGTCATAAACCAGAACCCATATTAGAATGGTACTTGGCTATTCCTTTTCCAAATATGTCGCAATTTGCCATGTACTTTGGAAATGGGATTGTAATATGTTTTTTTCTTGAGAATGGCTAATCACAATAGAACTTGGCTATTCGTTAACCTGATTAGATATGATGAAATTGTTAGATTATGATAAAGTTCTAGAATATGGTCAAGTAAGATGGAAGTTGCCTATTTCTCAAGAGATTATGAAGGAAATCGACAGGTACAATGGAAATGGTATTCTAACATGATTTTTAAATAAAGTTCTAGAAATTTTTGGTCTCAGCTTCCTAGGATTTTCTCATGAAAATTCGGGAAGTCACTTAATCATATACATAGTCGATACATTATAAGAGATCATATCAACCAAGGTTTTCCTAAGCATCCTAATCGCATATTTTTTCGGAATACTCAAAATAACTAGGTGGTTCTAGATACAATTCCTACTTACATTATTTTACCGAATTAAACTATTTTGGCAATAACCAAGATTCTTTGATATTTCAATCCAATAATTTTAATTCTGAAGAATTATAATAAAACGAACAAAATATAAATATGTATGTTATTTAAACGTCTTATTTAATAGAATTCCTACGGTTATTTAAAAAATTACCACAGTATCAGTTTAGCAAATCGGTAATTATTGGTTCAACTCGTTATGGCATATTTCATTATGGAATGTGATAAATCGTCATATTTTAAAACGGCATATGATATAAGGTGGCTTAAGGTAGAACAGTATATTTCCTGCATGTTCGGCATAGTTTACATACAAATTTAAAATTACAGATGTTACACTTCCCAGTTATATACCTGAAAACTTTTAGTTGTCATTTTGTTCCTAACCTTAATGTTTCCTAACCTTACCGGTGATTTTGCTAATTGTTATAATTTAATAGGATATCATTCAAGGAGAAGTTAATAGAACTGGTTAGGGCCAAGCCAATTCTATATGATTTAAAAAATTTAAATTATAGAAGATTCGATATTAAGGAAAATATTTGGAGAGAGATTGCTGCTAACCTCAAATCTTCAGGTAAACATTATGAATTTTGATTAAATAATTTCAGAATAAGTGTGTAAATCCAAATGGAAGGGGTTGCGCGATACGTATCGAGCCTCATCTTCGAAAAACGACGTACATACAAATTTCCTAAATTTTCTGGATGTCGCAGCTAAGGCAGTTAGTCAGTTAGATGAGCCAACCAAACCTGTCAGTTCAACTTCGTTGCTATTTTCATCATTGGCAGTGAAAATAGAAAAAGCTCATTTACCTAGAGTGGTGTTAGACGAATTGGAGATGGAAATATCAAATATTTTTTAGCAAAAATTTCGTGAGCATTATAGCGACATACACTCGGAATCGTCGACAATAACTGAGTTGGTCTTTTTATAGACACGTAATGTTAAACAAATGCACTTATATATATATATACGAAAATATGAATTAATAGGAAAACTATATTTTGAATTTCAGTAAATATTTTATTTAATCAAATGTCACTCTGCTTAATAATGAATTAAAATAAGGAAGAGAATGTTTAAATATCAGTTTAATGAAGAAAATTTTGTAAACATTCTCTTAATTCGAACGCTTCACGGATTGAGCGATTTCCTCTAAAAATACGGTGTTACTGTAGCTCTTCACCCTCATCGCGCCAATCTCCAGGAATTCTAATTCCATTTTGTTCTCGGTCTATGTAGTCCTGTGGGCAATATAACTCGCTTTTCTGTAATATTAAAAAATTGTGCAAAACTATAGCAGCCAAAATAACTTTCTCAGCATTTTTTGGTGTAGACTCAACGTGGTGCCTAGAATTCTCCATATATTTACTAATATTCCAAAAGTATTTTCAATTATTATTCTCGCACGCGACAATTTTTTGTTGAACTACTCTTTGTCTGCCGATAAACATTTACCAGAGTATGGACGCATTAAATTCCTTCTTAAGGGAAAGGCGGAGTCGCCGACAAATTAGTAGGGGAAGTTCAAGAGACCCGTCTGCTAATTGCTTGCCAAAACTGCTATTTTGAAATATGCCGGAATCACTCTGGCTACCGTAGGCTCCGATGTACTTATATAGCAGTAAACGAGTAGTTTGCATCGCATACACCTAATAGTACCATGATATGGTGTCCCTTATAATTATAATATAATGAACCACTTTTAGGCGGACATTTAAGATTGACATGTTTGCCGTCGATGGAACCTATGCAATTTGGCATTCCGGTCTTGGTTTCAAATTCTTCTGCGATTTTTGTCCATTCAAACAAATTCGGCTTGGCAACATAAAATTCACTGATTTTCCATAAAGCATCAAAAGTTTCTAATATTATTTCTCGGACGGTGGAAACTCCCATTTTAAAGCTCCATGCTAAAACTTGCATGGAACATCCATGCCTAAGATACCTTGGGGAAGATACATTTTGTTATGTTTTTAAATTATAGATAATATTTATGTTTCTTACATTAGTGTTAGAGCTAATCTGGGTTCGACACTTATTGGTTTTCTATGGTACTCCCATAATTCTGATTTGAAAAAGCCGTGATTATCTCTACTCAGATTAACACTTCTCACTCATCAACGCATATGAGACACTATCGAATTATAATATTCGTAGGTCAAATAAACAATATAAATTATGTTCACCAATTTTATAATTTTAATCAACTCCATATTTTTATATTTAAACACGAAATATTCTAGGTTATGTTGTTTGTTATGTTATTTTGTTTTGAAGTTTGTTTTATCGTCGACATCGCCGACGCTCTTTTGTGCTTACTAAGGCGACATCGACGACATACAAATTTATTTTATCGTCGTCGCTTGTAGTTGTCGCTCTTGTACTGTTTATACCTTAAATGCAATTTTCTTTTTATTGCAGTACGTAAACTATTTTGGAAATTCTGGATATGTATAACATCGTGCTTCTGGACATAAACGACTAGTTTCGAAATAAGCTGTTAAAGTTGTATTCATTATTGATTCAAGAGTTAGAATTAAAATAAACATGTTGATGATTTTCTAAGTGCACAGCCAATCTATATGGGGCATTTGCATTTAAATCTCACATGTTTTTGTCCCCAAACATTTTTTTGTCCCATTAGCATTTTACAGATAATTTTTAACGGGTATAAGTTATGTTTTTGATCACAATACAGAAATTTATGAAAATTTATTTTTTTAAACTATTATAGACTTTTATTTCTTTTTTATTTTTAACGAGGTTTTTTGTCATGAACGTTACTTTACTTATTTTAGATAAATTAATAATTTTATATTAGAGTTATTAACACATTTAATAAATTCATGTGGTTAATTATAAGCAAATCGATAAATAAATAATGAATTTTGAATTTTTCAAAAAAAAAAAAAAATCCAATGGTTTAATTTTTTATGTATTAAATTGTGAAATTCAAAAACATAAATTTAATTTATCGACGTTTATTCACATTGGTGATATGTCTACTTCCAAATGGTATATTAATCTTTTGTATTTTCAAATTAATAATTTTAAAAATAACGTAAAACGTATTTGTAGGTAACGTTCATGACAAAAAAAATTAAAATAGCACAAAATATTATAAAAAAGAAATGAAAAACACAAATCTGCTCACGCCCAGATTTAAAAGAAAAAGAAATACGAAATTATATTTTAAATTTTTTTATGTGAGATTTAAATGCAAATCCCCCATATATATTTGGATACTCACCATGAATTTTAAATCCAAAAATATGACATATTCCGTCAGATGCTGATATGTCTATCTGCCATCGAGATAAACTTGAATTTCGTTGGGATTTGTACCAATTCTCATGATAATCTCTATCATGACCTTTATGCACATATTTGTAGAAATATTTTACGGCTTGCACTGAACTACATATTTCTACATTAATATGAGTATTACATTTTAGTAACAAAAATGACAACCCATCGATTATCTAATACAACATATTTTCTTCAATAAATTGAATTGATTGTCTTACTGTCTTAATTGTGAAAATTGTTTTGGAAAAATTTTCGAACATTTTCCGTCGACTATACATGAACTATTAAATCCTACACTACAAGGGCCCTGTTCCATAAGCTTTCCAACTTTATTATAGAGTTCTTGAAATTCATTAAGATCAGGAATTTCAACTGAGATGATTAAGTCGTAATCATCAGTAGAACGTGGTGCAACATCTAAATGCAAAATTATTGGCATGTGAATATGAGGTAAACCTATTTTTTGCTACTCTACAGTATATATAAAACGAATAACTTTACCAAAATAACTTCGTTTTATGATATCGATTTTAAACTCTTTAAATTTTAATCGAAATACGCTAGATATTATATCTCGTCTATAGCTATTAGCTTTTTGATTTGGTAAATATTGTGTATGAAATTTAATCCCACAATGCGATGGAATTTCCTCCCAATCTTGGTGCAATTCGGTTCTTAACTCTATTATATTTTATAAATTCTAATCTTGACCTTATAATTTTTGCAGCAGCTTCTACTATAAATACGTGGAATAGTCGACCCGACCGATTGATGGCATCCCGGTTTTCATAAACCGTTATCCGATTCAATAAAATTCCTCGATTCTTTTCGTCGAATTATTATAAAATATATTTCAATTTCAATCATATTCTCTAGACAGAAATAATAATAAAAAATGTAGTGGATCAAAAGATGGATTTATATCTGTAATTCTTTTTAATTGCTCATCTCGCTTTGACTTTTGACAGCACTATATCTTGAGGAGACGTTTGATCACCAACCATAAAAACTGCTATTTCCGATGTGTTTGGGTCTATTATATCGTCGTCGATCTAAATTTCCATCAACACAAATTTTTAGACATAAGTTTTGTGTAGGAGAACCTTTCATTAGTATAATGCTTGTTTGAAATTTTCTACAAATGAATTAAGCTCATGTAGCATGCTTTGATTTTGAAACATGGCTAAAATTGTTTGTTTGAAGTAAGGTGCAATTTCATGTTTATTAATTAATTCATTTCCAGTATCGTGAATGTACAGCTGAGCAAATTTGGGAACAATATTTTATTTCGGGTAGTATGGATCGCATTAAATAATATAGAGAACCTTGAATTTTGAAAGAAAATGCCCCGTGTCTTGCTTGTAAAAGTTCTTCATTGATTTTTGGTCCAGCTGAAGCAAAAGCTAACGAACTATTGTTGCATAAATCATCATTCCCCGATAACAAATCTACAAGAGATTGTGAAATTGAATTGAGACGTGCGAAATAGTAAATTTACCACCAGCACAATACATCGAAAACCACCAGTTTAATTTATACGTAAATCACTATGTTGATAACATTTTGGCCATAACTGAATCAAAAATTGACAATATAAAATTACTTTTCATAATAAACTCAAATTTACTGTTGAAAAAGAAAATAATAACACGTCCCAAGTAGCAATCTGAAATCATAGTGGGTCCATATTGGTTGTATTGTAAGTTGTAACTAATTATTTTAACACGGTATCCAAATGTTTTAAATTTGGATTATTCAAAATAAGTTATAGAGGTTTTCTTGTATCCAAATTATAACTAATTAGATTTTGTAAAAGCTATCTAAAACCAGTCAGAAAAGGATTCTTTGTTCTATATGATTTTAATTTGGATAATTTAAAAAGTATTCTAAATGTTTTTATGTGACCAAATATTAACTAATTAGTTTTTGTAAAATGTATCAAAAACGACTCCGTAAAGGTTCCTAAAAACCATTATTATTACACAAATTACAAAAATTAAAAAATTTAAAAAAAAAGAAAAACAAGTTTTTAGTGAATAAAATTCGCTAAGTCAGTGCGTTCTACTTGATACCTAAGGTATTAAGCGAGAATTGTATTTTGTAGTTATAAATTATGCTTATAGTGGAAATGAATGTATTAGTAAATAAATCTACTTATGTATATGGAAGTCAAGCAGAGTCCTGGGTGATTTATTAATTAAAAAAGTGATGGTAGAATTTATTCAGTATTTTTGGTACTTTATAGCTCTTTGCAAACCGGTTAAAAATGAATTTTTTGTTGTATTATTGGTACTTTATAATTTTTTGCAAAACCGGTTAAAAATAAATTTTTTTCGGTTTTTAGTTTCCGTGTTATTGAAACTAAAATAAACTAGCTCTTGCACAGTTGCAAAAGAACTGATTGGTATTTTTACAACAACACATACAAAGCTTTCAAACTGTAAGAAAAATTTTGGATTTTTTGAAACTAATTAAAATAAGTTACCAGGTGGTATAAATAAAACGGAAAAGTTTCAAAAAACGCGGCCAAAACTGGGGTCTGCAACGGTTTTGTACTGTGTCAGAACCGTATTTGAAACAATTTCTGAAACTTTTTGGTTTTGAACCCAAAGTTTCGGATCGATTCCAAAACCTATTTGAAACCATAAATTGCTACTTGACGAGATACAATTATTCGCCGAGATAGCATTATTCGCTATTAAATTAAATTTCGACACATCTTTACCAAATGAAAAAGAATATTGCTCATTTTTCTTTATTATTCAACATTTGTATGTATTATAGTACAATTATTTTCATTTTATCTACTGTAGCCTATTGGTTTTATATTAGCTAATAATGAGATTTCTAGAAATTCCTGAATGTTGTTAGCCATTAGGACAAGGGATTTTTGTTATCTCTGAATATTTTTTTTTTAACGTTATCTTACAGCTAATACTGAATACTAACTTAAACTAAATCTTAAAATTAATTTATTGTGTAGAACCTACTTATCGTTAAACCAACCATCAATTTGCTAGTAACCGTGTGCAATGGCATTTAAAAATTCAATCGATTCAGAAAATAGCTTATTCAAGCTGTTTGATATGAGTCCCGACGCAAATTCTTCAACACTATTTAATTCCGCCAGCCTGTGCAGGTACTTACCATTACAGTTTTTAAATTCAGGGGGCCTTGGCCGACTATTGAATACGAATCTTAGGGCCTTGTTCTGCATCCTCTGCAGAGCATTCTTCTGACCTTTGGTGGTCAGTTCGTACCAGGCAAGAGCGGCATACGTGCAGATGAGTCTGATGTACAGTTTGTATATCAAAAGTTTGTTTTTGTAATCTAATCCAGTAGTTAATGATCGGGTATAGTTCGCTAAAAGCAGAGTTAACTTTCCTTCGTAGGTTTTTCATGTGTATATTGAAGTTAAGATATTTTGAGAGAATGATGCCCAAGTATTCAGCAGAGTCAAACACCTCAAGGGTCCTACCATCAACCTTGATCGGGGCTGCTTTATTTAGTTTAGGTTGACTCTCTATTTCTTGAAAATTGTACACAACAGCTTCATGTACGTCTGAAGTCTCTGCGAGCATTGATATTCACTATCATCGCATCATCGGCGAATATTTGGATATTTATTATTTTCGAGGCCATTATGGGAATATCGCGTGCATGAATAGGATATACAGTAAAGGCCCCGGAGCCCTGAGGAACTCCAGAAACGATACTACTAACCGAAGATTGGAATTTATTTTGTGTACATACGAAAAATTTACGATTTGAAAGATATGATTTGATAGTAGTTATAAGCAATGGCGGAGCCCCAACATTAATAAATTTGTAGTAAGCCGACATACCAAACTGTGTCGAAAGCTTTGCGTATATGTCCAGAAAAATTGCAGTAGAAACGCCTCTGTTTAGTTAGTATTAGGTGATTCAACACTCGCAACAGTGCCTCCATTGTGGATCTTTTATAGACGAAGCCAAATTGTTCCACAAGAATATTTTGTTGTATTGCGTCCCAAAGCCTGCGATATATAACTGTTTCCGCTATCTTGCCCAATCCACTGAGAAGATTAATAGGTCTTGTGTTTTCAGGAGAGAACGGTTTACCTTTTTCGGTATGGCTATTACTTTGGACAGCTTCCAGCAGTCCGGAAAGTATGCGAATTTTAGCATAGCATTACTTGACATTGCCAAATACACAAACCCCGATGCGGGTAGGTTTCTGGTGGCTCTATTAACCACTCTTTCAACTCCACGGGATTTCCTATTTTTAAGCTTACCTACAATGCCTCTAATCTCAAGGGCGTCAGTTTCCATGCCATTTTCAATATTAAACGGGGACCTATGGGCCCTAAAATAGAAATTGACTGAATTAAGGGCATCCTCTTCTGTAGCATCATATACCCTGGGACCACCAGTGTCTTTACGAGAAATCGACTCATAATAATCTGCTATTAGTTCTACGATTTTCGAAGGGTCAATCATTGGCTCATCCTGTCCTTCTATGATCAGGTTACCTTTCTTATTTCGATTTACTAGTTTGATGCACTTGTGTGGTTCAATGTGAGATAATTTATTCCTGAATTGATCTTGGAAATGTTGGCGGATTTTTTCGTGAATGGCTTTTGTAGTTCGGTTTATCAGAGTGGAGCTATAGATAGATGGAGCTAATCGCCGTTTGTTTCTGAAACAGTTCCTAATTCTTATCAATAGTGTAATCTCGGCCGGTAGTTTCTTTACTTTAGGTTCTAGACTTCAAATGCAACGATCACAGTATTAGTGAGTCGAGTAATTCTATCATCGATGTCAGCAGCAACGATCAGATGCAACGATCACAGTATTAGTGAGTCGAGTAATTCTATCATCGATGTCAGCACATGAGTTAATTGGCTGCTCATTATATTTGTCTGTTTTATTGTGTACTTAGTATCTAAAGTCAAGCCAGTCGGCGTTTTTGTAGTCACGAACTAGATCTCCATCAATGTTTTGGAATACATTGAAGTTGGAGCAATATTGAACCGTACCGGCAAGTTATTAGATCAAAACTCATTTAGTGCTAAGACCATAATATCTTCAATGAATATATCCTTAGCGATAATAAGGCCTAAGACACCACGGGTGCTTGTTCCCGGAAAGCCTATATGGACATTATTTGACTAGTAAAAATCGAAAAATTTGGCCCCATTAGGGTTCCTATTTGTGCAGCCCACATTGGATGCTTGGAATTAAAATCCCCACAGACTATTATACTATCTTGAATACCCATGACTAAGTTCAGGTTACTTTTTTCCAACTTCCAGAAATATATGGAGAACATAGTGGAAGAATTAGTCCCCTCCCCTATGTAAACGGAAGTGGCTGTGAAATGATGTACCAAAATAGCCGTGCCTCCCGATTTCTTGAATTTTGAGTATGTTCTGTATATACAGTAGCCTTTGACATATAGACTATTAGAGTTTGCAAGACGGGTTTCATTGGGGTGGACAATATTAGGTAGGTGGTTCTGTATTAGAAGGGACCATTTATGACGTCTTTAAAGATTAATTGCAATTTATACTGATTACTTTCATTTAAAGTATTGACAAACCAAATTTAGATACAATATCACGTTACTACCAGAAGTAGACTCTTCAGCCTCGGGTGCGCCGTCAAAGCTAGAAAAATGAAATTGTGATTTAGAGTTTCCACTCAAACGATCCGCAAAGGAGATGCCCTTGTTTACGTACTCAGAGTGAAATTTATTTGGAATATTCCAACGGTTACTAATAAAATTTGGTTTGTTTAAATTACTCAACAAATTTTGACGTTCAGGACACTCCGAAAAACTGGATACATGTGCTCCCTTGCAGTTCAAACATTTGATAGGGATGTTTTCGCCATTGTTTCTGGGACATTCCCCTGGTATGTGGGAGCTTGAACACTTCACACATTGGTATTGCATATGGCATCCAGATGCGACATGGCTGAACCCTTGACAGTTCCGGACGGTTTCCTCATCATATTTAGCAGTTCGCTTTTTTCTGTTGTTACTTGTGGTATGATCTTGGACTTGGTTATTGTTTTCGTTAACAACTTTGTTTGTGTTTGTGGCAGATACATGAGCCTCTTTGACATAGGCATGTTCATACCAAGGTGGTTAATTTTTTCATTCAGTTGATTGAATAGTTTATTAAAGGTTTTATGAATCCTTGTATTAATAAAGCAAATAGATTTGTCATCGAGAGGGGAGCCATCCCTTTGTTATTCTGGCTCCACTCTTACCACGTCTTTTTACATGTACGGATTATTTAGAGCTTTTTATTGGCACTGATAACTGATGAAGCTTTTGTTCTTCTTTTTCGTTGTCTCAACTTTGGATAATGGTAATACTATATTTTTTCTTTTTCGTTTTATTGCACTTCCTTTTATTATGTTGTACAAATTTATGCTAATTACATGCTGCAATTTTAAAACACATACAGAGTTATAGAGATGGCTAATCTTTTAATTAACTCATTTAACTTACCAAGCTAGAATTTTAGTATTCATGCTATCTACACGTTTTTAAAAACGTTTACGTTTTTAAATTAAAATACATGAGATAATGAGCATAAAATAATATCAAAAGATAGTCGTATACCTGCACTAAACTTGAACAAGAGTGAAAGCTAACAAGGGCTTCAAGTAATTGCAGCTGAATTGTGTCAACCATAAACAATAGTTTTTATATTAAATTGATACGAAAACAAGACAAAACACGAAAATATAAGTTCGACTTAGTCAATCATAATAATGTCTCTAGTAAAATGGTATCCTTACCATACAACAACTATACGTTACTATACCAACACAACCGTAAATTTAATTTTCTTTAATTTTACCTTGGAGATTTTGATAAATTTGAGTCATAACAAAATATATACAAAACAACAACACACCGACGACTATTAAAGGAACACCCAAAAAGCACAAAAAAAAAACAAAAAACACGAAAAATTGAAAATGAAAATAATTTTATTACATTTTTCTTATTTAATGAGGCTGAATGAATAAAAAGGCAAAAGCTCTCTAATGAGTATACAAACTTTGAATATGATTTTAATTAAAATTAACCAAAAATCTTTAAATAATTTTGATGAACAATAATAAAGAAAACCAAAAAAATATAAATTTCCACCTGTATATAATATGGAATATGGATGGAAACTTTTTTTTTTTTTGGTGTTACACAATTTTTAATCTTAATTTAGTTTATACTGTGTGGGTGTGTGTGATTGATGACAGAGATAACCACGAACAGAGCGCACAATTAAAAGAAAATTGTGACATTATTTATCTTGTCGTCCTTGTGCTCATAATTTTGTTTTGGCTAAATAATAAGGATTAATTTATATCCTACGCAAAGACAAAATTTTATTTATGATCTCTAAGGTTATTACTCGGTTACGGATTTAGTTGTTGTTATACTATGTATATACCAAAAATATTTTTTGTCAATTTATAAAATACGTAAGTTGGACTTTAATTACGGTGTTTTCTTTGCGGTATGGTAATCTTTTAATCGTTTATGAATGGGTTTCGTAATTTTTTTATTTGTATGTGTGTTTGCTGCTTATTTTAAAAATTATGGTTATTACATTTTTTCCAAAAGAAAAATTTCAAATTTTTATTTTATTTAGGTAAGTTTATATAGTGGGATGGGGTTTTTATAAGGTGGATGAGTTTTACTTAATTTGACAGCGAACAAAAGTTATTGAATCGTGACCTTTAGGTTAGGTAATATTTTTTTTAATAAAATGTTTGAGATTTGAATAGAAATTTGGGTTATTATTGAAAACGTTGTTATCATTCCTTTATATTGTGGCATAATGACCCGAACAATTAAATTTTTGGTATTTTGAGGCTAATTTTACAAAATAAAATATTAAAAGCTTTATATAATTCATAATCATTACCAACGCTAATTAGATGAGTATTCATAAAATATAGACCACAAAGAAAAGAGATTTTAGTTAAACAAAAGCTTTATTCTAATTTTACTTTATCAATTTATTAAAAACAAAACCGTATTATTTAATGATTGGCTTTGGTTAGTGACATTTTTCAATAATTCATTCAAAAAATTACCAAGCTTTTTTGTTTGTGCTTTAGAGAGAGAATAGAGGATTAATTAAGAAGCTGCAGCTTAGCCATTAATTGATTTTCATTTAATACTAAACCGTTTTATACATTAAGAAGCAGTAACTAAGAGTAAGTAAATTAAAAGCACTTTTGTGGAAGTTTAAGCTTTTCTGAAGATGGTTTGAACAGCGACGGTGTTTTCCTTTAGTTTAATTATAAAAGCTCTCTGGTATTTATAAAAAGAACATTCTTCAAGAAAATTTTACGAAAGAGCTTTCAGATGAAATTAGAGTTTTCAAAATCACAACACATCCTTAAGTCTAGACACCACACACAAACAGCTCCATTGTAGCAGTCACGGATCACCAACAACTACAACGCAACCACTAAAACTAGCGTATAACCTGGGAAGAATACATCCCCCATAAATTACGATATTAACACAACATGAAATGTATATAAAACTACTCATCTTAAACTTAATTTTATTATCTCATCACATGACATCACTCACATCACAGTCTACTTCAACCATTAAGCAGTAATCATCAAAAAAAAGAATATGATATAAGAATAATTTATACAGGTTGTAAAATATATACCGGGACGGTCGAATATTTTGAATGGTACACACCGCATCGAAAAACAAAATAATACGTGTTTAATATTTTTGGAAAAGCTATTAAGCTACACTAAACGCGACCCTCTCCCTCCTATGGGTGGGGGTGGGAGCAACATTGATATCTTAAATGAAAACCCCCATTTTTTTATTACAGATTCGGATTCTACATCAAAAAATACATAAAGCTTGTTTGGAATACTTTTTTGTTTTCGGTGCAGATGGCGCTGTAATTGATGTTGGAAAAAGTGAGAATTCGAATGACTAATCCTAAAAATCTAGAACGACTAATCCTAAACAAAACAAACGCTATTATTTCCCGTTTTTTATTGTCCCCGTTAAAACAAATTTATTTAGAATAGAAATAATAGTTTCTCGTGTGAGAAACACAAATTTGCATTGCAAATTTTTTTAATTTTTTCGAACAGAAATTACAGCGCCATCTGCACCGAAAACAAAAAAACATTTCAAACAAGCTTAACGTATTTTTTGATGTCGAATCCGAATCTGTAATAAAAAATGGGGGTCCATTTAAGATATCAGAGTTGCCACCATCCCCACCCACAGGGGATGGGGTGGGGGTCGCGTTTAGTGTAGTGGATTAGCTTTTTCAAAAATATTAAATACGTATTACTTTGTTTTCCGATGCGGTGTGTACTATTCAAAATATCTATCCCAATTATTAGTGCGGTGATTTGAATGCCAAACATAGTGTATGGGAAAATTCCGTGAATAATGACAGATTGTTTAACTGGTTTAGTAACAGCTGCCTCTCTGAGAAACTTGTATTGCTAAGATCTAATTCTCCATCCTTACAACAGTGTAATGTGAGCTCCTATTTAGATATATTTATTATGTCGGATAATATAACAATACATCACGAGCTTCATTGCCATCCGCATTTGCATTTGATAGAGTTTGAGTCTGATTATCCTGCTGTGGAGCTTAATATCTCGTTGAATTTCAGGATATCTAGACAGTCTCCTTCCCAGATTCCAAACTACAGTGCAGTAGACTGGTACAAATTCAATAAACATTTTAACAATAGACTAAACAGTATCGCAATTCCAGAAGACAGATCACTTTCGAAGGCTGAGATTAATAATTATCTACAATTAATTCAGAAAAAGCTAGGAACAACCATTAATAATGTTGTTCCTACAATAAATTATAGTACACAGATCCCTCACCAGCAAATATAATTAAATTTATTAAAGCAAAAAATAGACTTCGTAAGCAATAGCACAGAAATAGAAATCTGCCAGTGGCTGGTACAATTAAATCTCAAGTGAATAACGCTAACAAACTAATTTGTGAGCTTATACAAATGCATTACGAAAACCACTGGAAACCTAAACTAGCAGGTATCCGATTGGACAGTATTTAGTACATATCAAGATAAAATAACAAAACGTAAATCTTTCCTAAATATTCCGACTCTCACCGATCCTCACACAAATAAAGTTACTCTTTCAGTAGACAAGGCGAATCTGTTAGGTGAATTTTTCAATAATTGTCACAGTCAAAATGACACAGTTGGATGTGATTTATTTTCTAAACTGGTTAGCGAGAAAGTACATGGAGTCATGGTGCATCCGTTTCACCTTTAATTTCTGTGTCTGCTGAGGAGCATTATAAAAATAGGAACTCCGCAATTAACTTAGCTAGCCCATCTATCATTAGAGCGTATATAAAGACTAAAAACAATAAAAAATCAGCCAGTGAAGATAAAATACATAATTTTATGCTGAAAACACCTGAATTACCATCCGGGTACAGGCAACTCTCATTATTGTCAATCGTAAGCAAGATATTTGAAAAATTCATTCTTGAAAAAATCTTGGATCATTGCGAGGCACACAATCTTATCCCAGACAGTCAGTTTAGGTTCAGAGCGCAGCATTCAACAGTTCACGCGGCTGTGATTCTTAAAACAGATGTTGCGCTTAGATTAAACCAAAAAAAACATCAGGCATGTCCGCTTGATATTGATAATTTTTAAGCCATTTCAACACGTAAGAAGCATCCAACATAGAGCAATCATAGCTTTGAATTAAGTCAGATTATTACTTCATTACAAATGTAGTCTTCAAAAAAAAAAAAATAAATTGTTACTGTATAAACAACTAATCCGGCCAATTCTGGCCTATGGTTTTCCGGCGTGGGCAGACATCTCATCCAGTCAAATGAAAAAACTACGGTGTTTTGAAAGAAAATTGCTAAGAGCATGTTCCGGCATCTATCGTAAAACAGACTCATATGAATTCATTAATACCGCAAAGCTATATTCCGATTCAAATATATCAAGATCGACGTTCATCCCACTTATTAAAAGCAGCATCAATACGTCGGATAGCCCATCGATAGAGGATTCCAGATACCCACCTCCATCATTCATCAAATACCTTCACGAATCAAACAAGATGTTCAATGCCGATCATCAACTGTTATTTTACCATAAACCTTAAATTAATTTAAAATATAACAATGTATATTTTAGTATTTAATTCTAAATATTGTATCTAATTCTTAATAAATATTTCTTAATAATTTACAACACTTTTGCCTTGTGAAGCAATTCAAACAACAAAAAAAAATGAATTCAAATTTCAAGAAAGATTCATCAAATTCGCTGACGAATTTCAGCCATTATAACTTAAAACAAAAAATTAACAAAGTTAATCTCAATCATCAATCAATCAGATCATCAATCGGAAGCTTATATAATTTAGATATCGGTCTCGTAAAAATCCAATTTCTTGATGCTACTTTGGCAACGCGGACTTGGTTGTCCGGGCCCTTACAAATTTCAACAATTTTCTCCAGCGAGAACTGAGTTAAGGTTAATCGTTCGTCACAGACTAGAACAATGTTGTCTACGTCTAAATTTCGATTCGAGTTTTTCCACTTTGTTCTCTGTTGCAGATACTCTATCGAATATCTTTTCCAAAACCGCTACACAGCATGAGTAATCTTCTGCGAATTGGTTAATCAATGGGTCCTACGGGTGTTATTATTGGTCCGCCACTCAGAAAATGTGCTGGGGTTAAAAGACTGGGATCGTTAGGATCATCGGATAATACCTGATAATTTGTACAATATTAGGTATTTAGTTCCTCATAGGGAAAGTCATGTTGAACATGATACGTTTTAGGTGAGTTTTTAGAGACTAAACCGTACTTTCCAACAAACCACCAAAATTGGGAGATCGCGGGGGCATACATTTCCAACTAATTTCTTCAATGGAGAAAAGTTGCTTGATATCATGAACCGTGAGTTCATTTTTAAGTAGTTGGTGCATATCCCTTAAATCATTCTTGGCACCATGAAAATTGGTAGCGTTATCGCTCCAGATCGTGTTTGGTTCCCCACTACGAAATATAAATCTCTTCAAGCATGCGATGAAGCTTTTTGATGTCAGATATGATACCACTTCAAAGTGGACAGCTTTTGTCACAAAGCATACAAAAACACAGATATACCTTTTCAGCTGGAGAATTTCGTTGCGACTTATTTTTCATTATAAAAAGACCACTGAAATTGATTCCTGTAGTATGAAATGCTCGTGCTGGCTTACAACGTTCTACGACCAAATTCCCCATTAACACGTTCTAACATACTGCTTACCTGTATTCTTAGCAGCAATTGGCCAAGACGCATGTCTTACAAGAAGTAGAAGCATCTGTGCGCCTGCGTGTAGGTTGTGCTCAAGGTAATATCGAAAAATTAATTTTGTTAAGTTACCTTTTGACGGCAACAAAAGCTGGTGTTTCTGATCATAATCATGATCAGATCCCCACTCTGAGCAAACCGTTTGAGTCGAGAAAAAGGTTCAACAATTGTTCAACACAATCAAAATTCGTTGAAAATTTGTTCGATTCCGATATACAGGGTGAAGAAAAAGTATGGAAACCCCTAAAAATCTCGTGAATTTCGGTCAAACAAAATTGAGCAAGGGTTAAGGTTCAGCCTTAGGTAACTTTCAATATGGAATTTAATGGTGAGCTTGGTTGTGACCTTGACCTGCATATTAAAGGTCATTTTGAGGTCAAGGTCATTTTTTTATAGGGAAACCCCTGTTTTTGGCATCGGATTCGAAAAGAGCGATCAATTGTACGTCCGAATATGTATTTTCTATGACCTCCCAAGGTCACCTGAAGGAATAATGATTTGCAATGAAAATTAAAAAAAAAAAAAAAAATTAAAAAAAATAATTCTTCACTTTAAAATTTAATTTTTACATTTTATTTTAAATTTTCATAGCATATCATTATTCCTTCAGGTGACCTTGGGAGGTTATGGAAAATACATATTCGGACGTACATTTGATTGCTCTTTTCGAATCCGATGTCAAAAATAGGAATTTCCCTATAAAAAAATGACCTTGACGGCCGAGGTTACAACCAAGCTCACCATTAAATTGCTTGGTGAAAGTTACCTCAGAATAAACCTTGCTCATTTTTCTTTTTGACATACTCCGCGGGATTTTTAGGGGTTTCCATACTTTTTCCTCGCAATGTAAATACCTTCAGATGACCTTGGGAGGTCATGGAAAATACATATTCGGACTTACAATTGATCGCTCTTTTCGATTCTGTCATCCAAAATGGGGGTTCTAATTTAAAAAATGGCCTTGACCTACAAATGACCTTGAATATGAAGGTGACGGTCACAACCAAGATCACCATTAAATTCTTTGTTGAAAATTACCTAAAAATAACCCATGCTCATTTTTTTTGACCGAAATTTGCGAGATATTTAGGGGTTTCCATACTTTTCCTCACCCTAATTTTTGATCCGTCCCACCACAGATGGAAATCCTGTAACTCGTGTGGTAAAATGCCCCTACTTATCACATCTGCTGGATTATCCTCGGTCGGAATATGATTCCAAAAATAATCCTTTGTAAGATCCTGAATCTCAGTGACCCTATTTGCGACAAATACTTTGAGATTATATGATTCGGTTTAAATCCATGTAAGGGTTACCTTTGAATCGGACCACAAATAGACATGATCAATATTAATTATGAGCGCTTCTAAAACAGTATGTACTAGTCGAGATAGCAAATGAGCGGCACATAATTCGAGGCGCGGTATTGAAATTGGCTTTATGGGCGCTTCTCTCGTTTTACTGCAAACAAGCTTTACATGAATCTTGTTCGTTTGATTGATGCTGCGGATATAAATGCATGCGCCATATGCATTCTCCAAAGCATCGGAGAATCCATGAATCTGCACTGATCTGGAACTATAGCAAAGGATCTATTTTGATGTCGTTCAAATAGTTTAAATTTAATCGAAATTTCTCCCAAAACTGGAATGTTGCGTCTGGTACAATTTCATCCCAATCAGTATTTGCCTTCCATAATTGTTGGATAAGTATTTTGGCTGAAACCATGACTGGACCGAGAAGACCAAGTGGATCATACAATTTTGCGACTTCTGAAACAAACTTTCTTTACGAAGCTTGTTTAATTGCGCGCTTCGTCCACTGCCAGTTGTTTAAATGTTCTGGTTGCAAGAAATGGGGCAGCCGCCGTTCCAAACGTAACCGTTTGAAGCTCGTAAATACTCATGAGTTTGGTTTCGCCTTATCTCCATATAATTCTTTGCAGTGGAGTTTGCGCAGAGTTGTAAACATACGTCAGTGGTGAAAACATACCGGTGCTTTCTAAACCGAAGCGTTATGTCGAAACAAGTGTGTTGAACGTTGGGTCCACCCATCATGACCTCGGTATGTGACAAATTTGTTGATGATTTCACCGAAGCGTTAAATACTACACACATCTTTGTTGTTGAACTTGACAACTTAATTACTGCGTGATGTGGAGTATAGAATACATGATCGTTCATTGAAAGACCATTATCAACTTGATTCATGTGGCCTAATTTGGAATATTCATTCATTACCTCACTATATTGACGTTTAAAATTCAAATTCATACCGAATTTCTTTTCGAGGTTTAAAAATCGATTAATACCCTGAGCCTTTGATTCTTTTAGTTTCAGATAATTTTGTCGAAGAGGAATTGAAACTCTATACCTGCCAGCCTCATTGCGATAGTGCGTTTCCGAAAAGTTATGTTCGCAAGCCAGTTCTTCGGTAGAAACATGACGGGTTTGACCAACATCCTGCGCTAACGATCCGATTACAATCCATCCGAATACTGTCTCGACCAACAAGGGCAGATTTTCCTTAGTCGAAATTTCTGTGGTAATTCAACAAAACCACTTATCTCATTCTCACTCACTTTTCAGGAGACAATAAATTAACAGTAAAACAGTAAAATAATAAACACTTATCTCGAGATAAATGATTATGTTGAAAGGCCCAGACTGTGGCCCAGACTGTGGAATCATTTATCTCGAGATAAGTGTTTATTACTTTACTGTTTTACTGTTAATTTATTGTCTCCTGAAAAGTGAGTGAGAATGAGATAAGTGGTTTTGTTGAATTACCACAGATTTATTTAGAGAAATTGTTTCGAAAAATATTTTTCCTCCTATCAAAATGTCAACAGGCCGCGAGAGACTAAATTCTCGATGGGCAAGTTTTAGATTTGATGGAATATCCCATCGAGTTATGTAGAAATTAAATGACGGAATTGGTTGCGACATTTCTGGAACAACGCTTAAGTTCAACATTGATTCGAACTTTGAAAATTTTGATTTTACTGTGGTGGAAATTTGTTCCTCTGACTTTGATTTAAAATGATTTAATCCTGAGATTGACACAGGATTTTGTATGCGTTGCAATTTCAACTTTTTCGCCACACTTGCTGATATGAAATTTCCATCACTAAAACTGTCAAGCAAGGCACTACACTCTTGAAATTGCTCTGAGTTGTCCTTGAGAAGTACTATGGCGGTTGGTAAAATTACTCGTTTTGTAACTGCAGCCCTTTCCATATACAAATTTATTTGATCGGAAGGGTTTTGTCCTAGCGATGGGGTTATCCATCGTTTTGCGCCTATTATCAGCATCTAAATATTTTCATCCTCAAAATCTCGATTTTCATGCCTATGACTGATGCAATACTCAAAGCGGTGCGAGGAGCAAATTGGTTCTCCACTCTCCGCCAAATAATATGCAGATGCAAAGGCAAGCAGAGGCAGATACAACAAATCCACCTCAAAAACGAGGATTTTTATCTGGAGAGTGGATTTAGGGGTTTATTACTATGTTCTTGCGATTATATAAGTTTCAAGGAAAACTGCTGTAATATTTGTAGGGAACCATACAGGGAATAAAGATTTGGGATTTTATGATTTCCACCTACACTTATCTTAATCATTTTCAATTTGCTTAGTATTTCCTTATTAATTTCGCGAAGACAAATAGAGGTTTAGAAATAAATAAATAAAGCCGATATTATATCGTAAAGCTAAATCAAGCTCACTGAGCTACGCATCTGTAATTATAGGAGAAATCTGCCGGCTATGTTGTGTTTAGAAAACTGACATCAGTGAGTAAAATTTTGCTCCTTTATACTAACGTGTTATCAATAGTATCATACATTATAGGCATTCGTAGCCTCGCTAAATCTTGAAATAAAAAATGCCACTCTGGTAATCTTCGAAATTGTACATAGCGCGCATCCACAAAGAGTAAAGCTCACCCGAATTTTGAAAGACGAAAACAGAAATTCAAGCAGCGCAATTTCACCGTGTCTTTGATAAATTTAACCAGTAACACCGCAGGCATATTTGTTATAACTTCATTTAATATTTACAAACACCACAAGAATAATTAATAAAGCTTCGTAAAATTTCAAATATGTCGATAGCAGTTTCGTGAAAAAATTCGCCAACAACTAAATAGACTTTTGTTAAAGTCCATTCAACTTAACTCAAGTAACGTTCAAAAATCCCAACACCCAAAAATTTATAATTCAGTTCACAAACCACACCATCCATATAAATAATGAACAGACTGTACAAACAAATACACACAGTTTAATATCACAAATGGCTTTTCAAGTTTATTAAACTTATGCACCATGACATAGCTTTTAACTGTATAATTTAATCGAAAAATAAAAAAAATTGGTTAACAATATATTGCGAGACAACCTTAATTAATTTTTCCCGTTTTTTTTTTTTCGTTTCTTCTAAATTAAAAAACAAAACAAAATTATTTTCATGTCTGTAAAATATTCAAGCTTTTAATTGTTGTTCAGACGAATAAAAATCAATGTCAAAATGAATTTATAAAAAAAAGCTACAACACCAAAATCTAATCTAACAACTTTTTATATAACGGCAATAAGACACCTCCGTACAAAAAAAAAATTGTTTTTGTACTTTAAAAGCTTCCAAAATGTTGATATATTTTTCAGTTGTCTACACTGAGTTAGACATGAATTTTGAGCACATAAATTGTTAAGAATTTTCTTAGTTTGACTTAAATACCAGATTGTGTAGGTTTATTGTAAATAATGAACTTAATTAACAATTTTTGGAAGTAAATACGAGTAGCTCTAATGTGGTTTGACCTTTCCTTTGCCATTTACAAACATGATGTAAAAAAAAAAAAAAACAAATTAAAATATTTTTGTGCTTTTACCAAACTTTGTGCTGTTATTATTTCCTCATGTGTCAGAAACAAAAAAGTTAAAAGTTCATTATAAATGTTTTATTTTCTACGTAGGTGTACATGCACACATACACCTAGTACTATAAAAGTTTCAAGTTCTATTATGTTTCATATAATAAAAAGTAATATCAGATGAAGCTTTCATCTTAAACAACATAAGAAACAAAAAATAAAAAATAAAATAAAATTGAAATTAGAAACAATGAAATGAAACATTAAATTTTATTATGATGGAATAAGATGGAAATTGATTTTTAAATTAAACCGAGAAGCTCTGAAGTAAAAAAATGAAGCACACACGAATAAGCTTAATCTGTATATAGTATGTGTGTTTTATTTTATCTAAATATTGATTTGTGTATCGTATTAATACAATATTATAAATTGCAACTGTGTTGTTGTGCTCATTCATGCGTTTAATACTGATTCACAGCTGCTGTACGAAAAATTTATTATAATGACAACCAGATCGCACAATATGTTGTGTTCGGTTATTAGCTTTTAGTATTAAACTATGCTACAGTGAAAATGAACCAACCCTCAAATTACTAATTTGAAATAAATTTTCCGTATTTTTTTCGCCATCGTACTGACAAAATTAAGCACACAAAAAAAAAATCTTAAAAACGGTTCTTTCTACATCTTTCTCGTGTACATAATACATAATAACACCACCATCATCATCATCACCATCACCATCGTCATTAGCATCAAGAAATGTATTTTCTCTCATTTCGTTTCGTTTATATTGCAATAATCATTTTAATACTATAACAAAAAATAAAATCATGTTATAAAGCTTTTTTCGCTGTGCTTGGGCCCCATAAAAAAATTATAATCAAATAAAAAAATATCTTTTTTTAATTTTAATTTTGCTTTTGTCTTTTTATGTAAGTATAATTTCGAAGATGATGATGATGTCCGTTCATCCCAAATTCTTATTATTTTTTTACCTTGTGATTTTATGTTGTTGCTATATTTTATATTATAGGGCTATACACACACTATTGATTTACTTAATTTTATTACAAACGAGTAAAAGGAAATATCAAACATTTTCATTCCTTTTACTTTAGGTACATTGTTGTGTGTTTCTTCTAATTATCAAAAAAGGAAAAAAGAAAAGAACAAAATGAAATAATGGCAGATAAAAATAAAATTGAAACTCGAATTTCCTAGGGATACGAATTAATTGAAAATTACTGAAAGAGGATATTTTGGATGTTTTTTTTTTTATCGTTCGCAATTTGGTTTTATATTGACAACATATTTTTAATTTCGGAGAATGTAATGTAATGTCTTTTAAATTTCATTAATAATATTAAATTTTCTAATAATTGACTCTACCAGATAATTTGAAGGTATATAAAAAATGTGTTGTATCAGATTAAAATTTGACATGATTAAACGTTTCAAGGGTTATTTTGTTTGCTGCTTGATTAAATAAAATCTATTTTCTAAAATAATATCTAATGGATTACGAAAATTTCTAAAAGATTATTTGTGAAAAACATAAAATATCCTAAATACCCTGAGTATCTCAAACATCGAATAATCCAATCAGAATAATCCAAATATAAAAAATAATAATATCTGGGATATCTAAAGTACTTGGAATACCCATTTCTTGGAATATATCTAAATTATCCAAAACAACCAAATAATGTAAAATTCCAAATTATCTGAAATATTAAAAACAAGTAGGTTTTCTTATTTGAACGAATTATCTAAAATCCCTGAAATTCTTAAAATATCTAGAATCTATGAAACACCTAAACTAATTTAAATATAAAAATTATTTCAAATACCGAAACTGTCTGAAGAATCTACAACGGCTAAACGAATAATTGCCTAAAAACCAAGAACGCAAAATAGGCGACAAATTAAACAAAAAAATTATTGAGTTTGGGCGATTATACTCGCTGTAGATATTGAAAATTGTTTATTTACAAAAGTCGTTCCGAAACACAACGTTCCGAAATTATGGAAAAAAGTTCCTATTTTTATGAATGTTAGAATTTTAACAAATCGTCAAAGCGACGGTTTGTTGCGGCAGCCCCATCCTCTAAGAGAAGCAAATGATTCAAACGAAATACAAAATTAAAACATTCTAAATTCTAGCAACAATTTCTACAAAATCAAAATCTTTATAGCCAATATATTTCCTATTTAAATACAACAGATTTAAGCAAAGTATTTTATTCTAACTAATAATTTAAGAGAGGCAAATCGTTCAGACTAAAATAAACTAACTTTAAATATTCCGAATAGCAACATTTTCTGTTAAATCAAAATTTATTCAGCTAAATTTTTTTTGAATTATATCCAACAGATTTAAGCAAATTATTTTTTTCAGCAAATCGTTCAGACTAAATAGAAATTTAAAACACTATAAATTATAGCAAGATTTTCTGTTAAATCAAAATCTATTTAACCAACATTTTTTTTATTTATATCCAATAGATTTAAGCAGATTATATATTTTAAACCCCAACTGAAATAAGAAAACCATTTAGACAAAATACAAATTAAAAATATTCTGAATTATAGCAACATTTTCTGTAAAATTAGGAATTATATAGCCAATATTTTTTTATTTATAAGCAACAGATTTGAGCAAAGTATTTTTTCTAATTCGAATTTAAGACACCAAATCATTCAGAATAAATACAAATTTAAAACAATATAAATTATAGCAACATTTTCTGTTAAATTAGGAATTATATAGCCAATATTTTTTTATTTATAAGCAACAGATTTGATCAAAGTATTTTTTCTTAATTCGAATTTAAGACACCAAATCATTCAGAATAAATACAAATTTAAAACAATATAAATTATAGCAACATTTTCTGTTAAATCAAAATCTATTTAACCAACATTTTTTTTATTTATATCCAATAGATTTAAGCAGATTATATTTTTTTAACCCCAACTGAAATAAGAAAACCATTTAGACAAAATACAAATTAAAAATATTCTGAATTATAGCAACATTTTCTGTAAAATTAGGAATTATATAGCCAATATTTTTTTATTTATAAGCAACAGATTTGAGCAAAGTATTTTTTCTAATTCGAATTTAAGACACCAAATCATTCAGAATAAATACAAATTTAAAACAATATAAATTATAGCAACATTTTCTGTTAAATTAGGAATTATATAGCCAATATTTTTTTATTTATAAGCAACAGATTTGATCAAAGTATTTTTTCTTAATTCGAATTTAAGACACCAAATCATTCAGAATAAATACAAATTTAAAACAATATAAATTATAGCAACATTTTCTGTTAAATCAAAATCTATTTAACCAACATTTTTTTTATTTATATCCAATAGATTTAAGCAGATTTTATTTTTTTTTAACCCCAACTGAAATAAGAAAACCATTTAGACAAAACACAAATTAAAAATATTCTGAATTATAGCAACATTTTCTATAAAATTAGGATTTATATAGCCAATATTTTTTCATTTATATGCAACAGATTTGATCAAAGTATTTTTTCTAGTTCGAATTTAAGACAGCAAATCGTTCAGACTAAATACAAATTTAAAACATTATGAATTATAGCAACATTTTCTGTTAAATTAGGAATTATATAGCCAATATTTTTTTATTTATAAGCAACAGATTTGATCAAAGTATTTTTTCTTAATTCGAATTTAAGACACCAAATCATTCAGAATAAATACAAATTTAAAACAATATAAATTATAGCAAGATTTTCTGTTAAATCAAAATCTATTTAACCAACATTTTTTTTATTTATATCCAATAGATTTAAGCAGATTATATTTTTTTAACCCCAAATGAAATAAGAAAACCATTTAGACAAAATACAAATTAAAAATATTCTGAATTATAGCAACATTTTCTGTAAAATTAGGAATTATATAGCCAATATTTTTTTATTTATAAGCAACAGATTTGAGCAAAGTATTTTTTCTAATTCGAATTTAAGACACCAAATCATTCAGAATAAATACAAATTTAAAACAATATAAATTATAGCAACATTTTCTGTTAAATTAGGAATTATATAGCCAATATTTTTTCATTTATAAGCAACAGATTTGATCAAAGTATTTTTTCTTAATTCGAAATTAAGACACCAAATCATTCAGAATAAATACAAATTTAAAACATTATGAATTATAGCAACATTTTCTGTTAAATCAAAATCTATTTAACCAACATTTTTTTTATTTATATCCAATAGATTTAAGCAGATTTTATTTTTTTTTAACCCCAACTGAAATAAGAAAACCATTTAGACAAAACACAAATTAAAAATATTCTGAATTATAGCAACATTTTCTGTAAAATTAGGATTTATATAGCCAATATTTTTTCATTTATATGCAACAGATTTGATCAAAGTATTTTTTCTAGTTCGAATTTAAGACAGCAAATCGTTCAGACTAAATACAAATTTAAAACATTATGAATTATAGCAACATTTTCTGTTAAATTAGGAATTATATAGCCAATATTTTTTTATTTATAAGCAACAGATTTGATCAAAGTATTTTTTCTTAATTCGAATTTAAGACACCAAATCATTCAGAATAAATACAAATTTAAAACAATATAAATTATAGCAAGATTTTCTGTTAAATCAAAATCTATTTAACCAACATTTTTTTTATTTATATCCAATAGATTTAAGCAGATTATATTTTTTTAACCCCAACTGAAATAAGAAAACCATTTAGACAAAATACAAATTAAAAATATTCTGAATTATAGCAACATTTTCTGTAAAATTAGGAATTATATAGCCAATATTTTTTTATTTATAAGCAACAGATTTGAGCAAAGTATTTTTTCTAATTCGAATTTAAGACACCAAATCATTCAGAATAAATACAAATTTAAAACAATATAAATTATAGCAACATTTTCTGTTAAATTAGGAATTATATAGCCAATATTTTTTCATTTATAAGCAACAGATTTGATCAAAGTATTTTTTCTTAATTCGAAATTAAGACACCAAATCATTCAGAATAAATACAAATTTAAAACATTATGAATTATAGCAACATTTTCTGTTAAATCAAAATCTATTTAACCAACATTTTTTTTATTTATATCCAATAGATTTGAGCAGATTATATTTTTTTAAACCACAACTGAAATAAGAAAACCATTTAGACAAAATACAAATTAAAAATATTCTGAATTATAGCAACATTTTCTGTAAAATTAGGATTTATATAGCCAATATTTTTTTATTTATATGCAACAGATTTGATCAAAGTATTTTTTCTAATTCGAATTTAAGACAGCAAATCGTTCAGACTAAATACAAATTTAAAACATTATAAATTATAGCAACATTTTCTGTTAAATCAAAATCTATTCAGCCAACATTTTTTTTATTTATATCCAATAGATTTAAGCAGATTATATTTTTTTTAACCCCAACTGAAATAAGAAAACCATTTAGACAAATTACAAATTAAAAATATTCTGAATTATAGCAACATTTTCTGTAAAATTAGGATTTATATAGCCAATATTTTTTTATTTATATGCAACAGATTTGATCAAAGTATTTTTTCTAATTCGAATTTAAGACAGCAAATCGTTCAGACTAAATACAAATTTAAAACATTATAAATTATAGCAACATTTTCTGTTAAATCAAAATCTATTCAGCCAACAATTTTTTTATTTATATCCAATAGATTTAAGCAGATTATATTTTTTTTAACCCCAACTGAAATAAGAAAACCATTTAGACAAATTACAAATTAAAAATATTCTGAATTATAGCAACATTTTCTGTAAAATTAGGATTTATATAGCCTATATTTTTTTATTTATATGCAACAGATTTGATCAAAGTATTTTTTCTAGTTCGAATTTAAGACAGCAAATCGTTCAGACTAAATACAAATTTAAAACAATATAAATTATAGCAACATTTTCTGTTAAATCAAAATCTATTTAACCAACATTTTTTTTATTTATATCCAATAGATTTAAGCAGATTATTTACAAATTAAAAATATTCTGAATTATAGCAACATTTTCTGTAAAATTAGGATTTATATAGCCAATATTTCTTTATTTATATGCAACAGATTTGATCAAAGTATTTTTTCTAGTTCGAATTTAAGACAGCAAATCGTTCAGACTAAATACAAATTTAAAACAATATAAATTATAGCAACATTTTCTGTTAAATCAAAATCTATTCAGCCAACATTTTTTTTATTTATATCCAATAGATTTGAGCAGATTATTTTTTTTAAACCCAAACTAAAATAACAAAACCATCTAGACAAAATACAAATTAAAAATATTCTGAATTATAGCAACATTTTCTGTAAACTTAGGATTTATATAGCCAATATTTCTTTATTTATATGCAACAGATTTGAGCAAAGTATTTTTTTTTAATTCGAATTTAACACAGCAAATCGTTCAGACTAAATACAAATTTAAAACATTATGAATTATAGCAACATTTTCTGTTAAATCAAAATCTATTCAGCCAACATTTTTTTTATTTATATCCAATAGATTTGAGCAGATTATTTTTTTTAAACCCAAACTAAAATAACAAAACCATCTAGACAAAATACAAATTAAAAATATTCTGAATTATAGCAACATTTTCTGTAAAATTAGGATTTATATAGCCAATATTTCTTTATTTATATGCAACAGATTTGATCAAAGTATTTTTTCTTAATTCGAATTTAAGACAGCAAATCGTTCAGACTAAATACAAATTTAAAACATTATAAATTATAGCAACATTTTCTGTTAAATCAAAATCTATTTAACCAACATTTTTTTTATTTATATCCAATAGATTTAAGCAGATTATTTTTTTTAAACCCGAACTGAAATAAGAAAACCATTTAGACAAAATACAAATTAAAATTATTCTGAATTATAGCAACATTTTCTGTTAAATCAAAATCTATTTTACCAATATTTTTTTATTTATATCCAATAGATTTAAGCAGATTATTTTTTTTAAACCCCAACTGAAATAAGGAAACCATTTAGACAAAATACAAATTAAAAATACTCTGAATTATAGCAACATTTTCTGTAAAATTAGGATTTATATAGCCAATATTTTTTTATTTATATGCAACAGATTTGAGCAAAGTATTTTTTCTAATTCGAATTTAACCCAGCAAATCGTTCAGACTAAATACAAATTTAAAACATTATAAATTT
This sequence comes from Tipula helvola, assembly GCA_963556165.1. Classification (NCBI taxonomy): domain Eukaryota; kingdom Metazoa; phylum Arthropoda; class Insecta; order Diptera; family Tipulidae; genus Tipula; species Tipula helvola. The sequence goes on from CAUVYM010000151.1 coordinate 38,494, forward strand.
TAGCAACATTTTCTGTTAAATCAAAATCTATTCAGCCAACATTTTTTTAGCATATATCCAACAGATTTAAGCAAATTATCTTTTATAAATCAGAACTGAAAAAAAGAAAACCATTTAGACAAAATACAAATTAAAAATATTCTGAATTATAGCAACATTTTCTGTAAAATTAGGATTTATATAGCCAAAATTTTTTTATTTATATGCAACAGATTTGATCAAAGTATTTTTTCTAATTCGAATTTAAGACAGCAAATCGTTCAGACTAAATACAAATTTAAAACATTATAAATTATAGCAACATTTTCTGTTAAATCAAAATCTATTTAACCAACATTTTTTTTTATTTATATCCAATAAATTTAAGCAGATTATATTTTTTCAAACCTCAACTGAAATAAGAAAACCATTTAGACAAAATACAAATTAAAAATATTCTGAATCATAGCAACATTTTCTGTAAAATTATGATTTATATAGCCAATATTTTTTTATTTATATGCAACAGATTTGATCAAAGTATTTTTTCTAATTCGAATTTAAGACAGCAAATCGTTCAGACTAAATACAAATTTAAAACATTATAAATTATAGCAACATTTTCTGTTAAATCAAAATCTATTTAACCAACATTTTTTTTATTTATATCCAATAGATTTGAGCAGATTATACTTTTTTAAACCTCAACTGAAATAAGAAAACCATTTAGACAAAATACAAATTAAAAATATTCTGAATTATAGCAACATTTTCTGTAAAATTAGGATTTATATAGCCAATATTTCTTTATTTATATGCAACAGATTGGATCAAACCATTTTTTCTAATTCGAATTTAAAACAGCAAATCGTTCAGACTAAATACAAATTTAAAACATTATAAATTATAGCAACATTTTCTGTTAAATGAAAATCTATTTAACCAACATTTTTTTTATTTATATCCAATAGATTTGAGCAGATTATACTTTTTTAAACCCCAACTGAAATAAGAAAACCATTTAGACAAAATATAAATTAAAAATATTCTGAATTATAGCAACATTTTCTGTAAAATTAGGATTTATATAGCCAATATTTTTTTATTTATATGCAACAGATTTGATCAAAGTATTTTTTCTAATTCGAATTTAAGAGAGCAAATCGTTCAGACTAAATACAAATTTAAAACATTATGAATTATAGCAACATTTTCTGTTAAATCAAAATCTATTTAACCAACATTTTTTTTATTTATATCCAATAGATTTGAGCAGATTATATTTTTTAAACCCCAACTGAAATAAGAAAACCATTTAGACAAAATACAAATTAAAAATATTCTGAATTATAGCAACATTTTCTGTAAAATTAGGATTTATATAGCCAATATTTTTTTATTTATATGCAACAGATTTGATCAAAGTATTTTTTCTAATTCGAATTTAAGACAGCAAATCGTTCAGACTAAATACAAATTTAAAACATTATGAATTATAGCAACATTTTCTGTTAAATCAAAACCTATTCAGCCAACATTTTTTTTATTTATATCCAATAGATTGAAGCAGATTATATTTTTTTTAACCCCAACTGAAATAAGAAAACCATTTAGACAAAATACAAATTAAAAATATTCTGAATTATAGCAACATTTTCTGTAAAATTAGGATTTATATAGCCAATATTTTTTCATTTATATGCAACAGATTTGATCAAAGTATTTTTTCTAATTCGAATTTAAGACAACAAATCGTTCAGACTAAATACAAATTTAAAACATTATAAATTATAGCAACATTTTCTGTTAAATCAAAACCTATTTAACCAACATTTTTTTATATATATCCAATAGATTTAAGCAGATTATATTTTTTTAAACCCGAACTGAAATAAGAAAACCATTTAGACAAAATACAAATTAAAAATATTCTAAATTATAGCAACATTTTCTGTAAAATTAGGATTTATATAGCCAATATTTTTTTATTTATATGCAACATATTTGATCAAAGTATTTTTTCTAATTCGAATTTAAGACAGCAAATCGTTCAGACTAAATACAAATTTAAAACATTATAAATTATAGCAACATTTTCTGTTAAATCAAAATCTATTCAGCCAACATTTTTTTTATTTATATCCAATAGATTTGAGCAGATTATATTTTTTTAAACCCCAACTGAAATAAGAAAACCATTTAGACAAAATACAAATTAAAAATATTCTGAATTATAGCAACATTTTCTGTAAAATTAGGATTTATATAGCCAATATTTTTTCATTTATATGCAACAGATTTGATCAAAGTATTTTTTCTAATTCGAATTTAAGACAGCAAATCGTTCAGACTAAATACAAATTTAAAACATTATAAATTATAGCAACATTTTCTGTTAAATCAAAACCTATTTAACCAACATTTTTTTATATATATCCAATAGATTTAAGCAGATTATATTTTTTTAAACCCCAACTGAAATAAGAAAACCATTTAGACAAAATACAAATTAAAAATATTCTGAATTATAGCAACATTTTCTGTAAAATTAGGATTTATATAGCCAATATTTCTTTATTTATATGCAACAGATTTGAGCAAAGTATTTTTTTTTAATTCGAATTTAACACAGCAAATCGTTCAGACTAAATACAAATTTAAAACATTATGAATTATAGCAACATTTTCTGTTAAATCAAAATCTATTCAGCCAACATTTTTTTTATTTATATCCAATAGATTGAAGCAGATTATATTTTTTTTAACCCCAACTGAAATAAGAAAACCATTTAGACAAAATACAAATTAAAAATATTCTGAATTATAGCAACATTTTCTGTAAAATTAGGATTTATATAGCCAATATTTTTTCATTTATATGCAACAGATTTGATCAAAGTATTTTTTCTAATTCGAATTTAAGACAGCAAATCGTTCAGACTAAATACAAATTTAAAACATTATAAATTATAGCAACATTTTCTGTTAAATCAAAATCTATTTAACCAACATTTTTTTTATTTATATCCAATAGGTTTAAGCAGATTATTTTTTTTTAAACCCCAACTGAAATAAGAAAACCATTTAGACAAAATACAAATTAAAAATATTCTGAATTATAGCAACATTTTCTGTAAAATTAGGATTTATATAGCCAATATTTTTTCTATTTATATGCAACAGATTTGTGCAAAGTATTTTTTCTAATTCGAATTTAAGACAGCAAATCGTTCAGACTAAATACAAATTTAAAACATTATAAATTATAGCAACATTTTCTGTTAAATCAGAATCTAGCTAGTCATTATTTGTTTAAATTATATCTAACAGATTTAAGCAAATTATTTTTTTTAACCCCAACTGAAATAAGAAAACCATTTAGACAAAATACAAATTAAAAATATTCTGAATTATAGCAACATTTTCTGTAAAATTAGGATTTATATAGCCAATATTTTTTCTATTTATATGCAACAGATTTGTGCAAAGTATTTTTTCTAATTCGAATTTAAGACAGCAAATCGTTCAGACTAAATACAAATTTAAAACATTATAAATTATAGCAACATTTTCTGTTAAATCAAAATCTATTTAACCAACATTTTTATTATTTATATCCAATAGATTTAAGCAGATTATATTTTTTTAAACCCCAACTGAAATAAGAAAACCATTTAGACAAAATACAAATTAAAAATATTCTGAATTATAGCAACATTTTCTGTAAAATTAGGATTTATATAGCCAATATTTCTTTATTTATATGCAACAGATTTGAGCAAAGTATTTTTTTTTAATTCGAATTTAACACAGCAAATCGTTCAGACTAAATACAAATTTAAAACATTATGAATTATAGCAACATTTTCTGTTAAATCAAAATCTATTCAGCCAACATTTTTTTTATTTATATCCAATAGATTGAAGCAGATTATATTTTTTTTAACCCCAACTGAAATAAGAAAACCATTTAGACAAAATACAAATTAAAAATATTCTGAATTATAGCAACATTTTCTGTAAAATTAGGATTTATATAGCCAATATTTTTTCATTTATATGCAACAGATTTGATCAAAGTATTTTTTCTAATTCGAATTTAAGACAGCAAATCGTTCAGACTAAATACAAATTTAAAACATTATAAATTATAGCAACATTTTCTGTTAAATCAAAATCTATTTAACCAACATTTTTTTTATTTATATCCAATAGGTTTAAGCAGATTATTTTTTTTTAAACCCCAACTGAAATAAGAAAACCATTTAGACAAAATACAAATTAAAAATATTCTGAATTATAGCAACATTTTCTGTAAAATTAGGATTTATATAGCCAATATTTTTTCTATTTATATGCAACAGATTTGTGCAAAGTATTTTTTCTAATTCGAATTTAAGACAGCAAATCGTTCAGACTAAATACAAATTTAAAACATTATAAATTATAGCAACATTTTCTGTTAAATCAGAATCTAGCTAGTCATTATTTGTTTAAATTATATCTAACAGATTTAAGCAAATTATTTTTTTTAACCCCAACTGAAATAAGAAAACCATTTAGACAAAATACAAATTAAAAATATTCTGAATTATAGCAACATTTTCTGTAAAATTAGGATTTATATAGCCAATATTTTTTCTATTTATATGCAACAGATTTGTGCAAAGTATTTTTTCTAATTCGAATTTAAGACAGCAAATCGTTCAGACTAAATACAAATTTAAAACATTATAAATTATAGCAACATTTTCTGTTAAATCAAAATCTATTTAACCAACATTTTTATTATTTATATCCAATAGATTTAAGCAGATTATATTTTTTTAAACCCCAACTGAAATAAGAAAACCATTTAGACAAAATACAAATTAAAAATATTCTGAATTATAGCAACATTTTCTGTAAAATTAGGATTTATATAGCCAATATTTTTTTATTTATATGCAACAGATTTGATCAAAATATTTTTTCTAATTCGAATTTAAGACAGCAAATCGTTCAGACTAAATACAAATTTAAAACATTATAAATTATAGCAACATTTTCTGTTAAATCAAAATCTATTTAACCAACATTTTTATTATTTATATCTAATAGATTTAAGCAGATTATATTTTTTTAAACCCCAACTGAAATAAGAAAACCATTTAGACAAAATACAAATTAACAATATTCTGAATTATACCAACATTTTCTGTAAAATTAGGATTTATATAGCCAATATTTTTTTATTTATATGCAACAGATTTGATCAAAGTATTTTTTCTAATTCGAATTTAACACAGCAAATCGTTCAGACTAAATACAAATTTAAAACATTATAAATTATAGCAACATTTTCTGTTAAATCAAAATCTATTTAACCAACATTTTTATTATTTATATCTAATAGATTTAAGCAGATTATATTTTTTTAAACCCCAACTGAAATAAGAAAACCATTTAGACAAAATACAAATTAACAATATTCTGAATTATAGCAACATTTTCTGTAAAATTAGGATTTATATAGCCAATATTTTTTCTATTTATATGCAACAGATTTGTGCAAAGTATTTTTTCTAATTCGAATTTAAGACAGCAAATCGTTCAGACTAAATACAAATTTAAAACATTATAAATTATAGCAACATTTTCTGTTAAATCAGAATCTAGCTAGTCATTATTTGTTTAAATTATATCTAACAGATTTAAGCAAATTATTTTTTTTAACCCCAACTGAAATAAGAAAACCATTTAGACAAAATACAAATTAAAAATATTCTGAATTATAGCAACATTTTCTGTAAAATTAGGATTTATATAGCCAATATTTTTTCTATTTATATGCAACAGATTTGTGCAAAGTATTTTTTCTAATTCGAATTTAAGACAGCAAATCGTTCAGACTAAATACAAATTTAAAACATTATAAATTATAGCAACATTTTCTGTTAAATCAAAATCTATTTAACCAACATTTTTATTATTTATATCCAATAGATTTAAGCAGATTATATTTTTTTAAACCCCAACTGAAATAAGAAAACCATTTAGACAAAATACAAATTAACAATATTCTGAATTATAGCAACATTTTCTGTAAAATTAGGATTTATATAGCCAATATTTTTTTATTTATATGCAACAGATTTGATCAAAGTATTTTTTCTAATTCGAATTTAACACAGCAAATCGTTCAGACTAAATACAAATTTAAAACATTATAAATTATAGCAACATTTTCTGTTAAATCAAAATCTATTCAGCCAACATTTTTTTTATTTATATCCAATAGATTTGAGCAGATTATATTTTTTTAAACCCCAACTGAAATAAGAAAACCATTTAGACAAAATACAAATTAAAAATATTCTGAATTATAGCAACATTTTCTGTAAAATTAGGATTTATATAGCCAATATTTTTTCATTTATATGCAACAGATTTGATCAAAGTATTTTTTCTAATTCGAATTTAAGACAGCAAATCGTTCAGACTAAATACAAATTTAAAACATTATAAATTATAGCAACATTTTCTGTTAAATCAAAACCTATTTAACCAACATTTTTTTATATATATCCAATAGATTTAAGCAGATTATATTTTTTTAAACCCCAACTGAAATAAGAAAACCATTTAGACAAAATACAAATTAAAAATATTCTGAATTATAGCAACATTTTCTGTAAAATTAGGATTTATATTGCCAATATTTCTTTATTTATATGCAACAGATTTGAGCAAAGTATTTTTTTTTAATTCGAATTTAACACAGCAAATCGTTCAGACTAAATACAAATTTAAAACATTATGAATTATAGCAACATTTTCTGTTAAATCAAAATCTATTCAGCCAACATTTTTTTTATTTATATCCAATAGATTGAAGCAGATTATATTTTTTTTAACCCCAACTGAAATAAGAAAACCATTTAGACAAAATACAAATTAAAAATATTCTGAATTATAGCAACATTTTCTGTAAAATTAGGATTTATATAGCCAATATTTTTTCATTTATATGCAACAGATTTGATCAAAGTATTTTTTCTAATTCGAATTTAAGACAGCAAATCGTTCAGACTAAATACAAATTTAAAACATTATAAATTATAGCAACATTTTCTGTTAAATCAAAATCTATTTAACCAACATTTTTTTTATTTATATCCAATAGGTTTAAGCAGATTATTTTTTTTTAAACCCCAACTGAAATAAGAAAACCATTTAGACAAAATACAAATTAAAAATATTCTGAATTATAGCAACATTTTCTGTAAAATTAGGATTTATATAGCCAATATTTTTTCTATTTATATGCAACAGATTTGTGCAAAGTATTTTTTCTAATTCGAATTTAAGACAGCAAATCGTTCAGACTAAATACAAATTTAAAACATTATAAATTATAGCAACATTTTCTGTTAAATCAAAATCTATTTAACCAACATTTTTATTATTTATATCTAATAGATTTAAGCAGATTATATTTTTTTAAACCCCAACTGAAATAAGAAAACCATTTAGACAAAATACAAATTAACAATATTCTGAATTATAGCAACATTTTCTGTAAAATTAGGATTTATATAGCCAATATTTTTTCTATTTATATGCAACAGATTTGTGCAAAGTATTTTTTCTAATTCGAATTTAAGACAGCAAATCGTTCAGACTAAATACAAATTTAAAACATTATAAATTATAGCAACATTTTCTGTTAAATCAGAATCTAGCTAGTCATTATTTGTTTAAATTATATCTAACAGATTTAAGCAAATTATTTTTTTTAACCCCAACTGAAATAAGAAAACCATTTAGACAAAATACAAATTAAAAATATTCTGAATTATAGCAACATTTTCTGTAAAATTAGGATTTATATAGCCAATATTTTTTTATTTATATGCAACAGATTTGATCAAAGTATTTTTTCTAATTCGAATTTAAGACAGCAAATCGTTCAGACTAAATACAAATTTAAAACATTATAAATTATAGCAACATTTTCTGTTAAATCAAAATCTATTCAGCCAACATTTTTTTTATTTATATCCAATAGATTTGAGCAGATTATATTTTTTTAAACCCCAACTGAAATAAGAAAACCATTTAGACAAAATACAAATTAAAAATATTCTGAATTATAGCAACATTTTCTGTAAAATTAGGATTTATATAGCCAATATTTTTTCATTTATATGCAACAGATTTGATCAAAGTATTTTTTCTAATTCGAATTTAAGACAGCAAATCGTTCAGACTAAATACAAATTTAAAACATTATAAATTATAGCAACATTTTCTGTTAAATCAAAACCTATTTAACCAACATTTTTTTATATATATCCAATAGATTTAAGCAGATTATATTTTTTTAAACCCCAACTGAAATAAGAAAACCATTTAGACAAAATACAAATTAAAAATATTCTGAATTATAGCAACATTTTCTGTAAAATTAGGATTTATATAGCCAATATTTCTTTATTTATATGCAACAGATTTGAGCAAAGTATTTTTTTTTAATTCGAATTTAACACAGCAAATCGTTCAGACTAAATACAAATTTAAAACATTATGAATTATAGCAACATTTTCTGTTAAATCAAAATCTATTCAGCCAACATTTTTTTTATTTATATCCAATAGATTGAAGCAGATTATATTTTTTTTAACCCCAACTGAAATAAGAAAACCATTTAGACAAAATACAAATTAAAAATATTCTGAATTATAGCAACATTTTCTGTAAAATTAGGATTTATATAGCCAATATTTTTTCATTTATATGCAACAGATTTGATCAAAGTATTTTTTCTAATTCGAATTTAAGACAGCAAATCGTTCAGACTAAATACAAATTTAAAACATTATAAATTATAGCAACATTTTCTGTTAAATCAAAATCTATTTAACCAACATTTTTTTTATTTATATCCAATAGGTTTAAGCAGATTATTTTTTTTTAAACCCCAACTGAAATAAGAAAACCATTTAGACAAAATACAAATTAAAAATATTCTGAATTATAGCAACATTTTCTGTAAAATTAGGATTTATATAGCCAATATTTTTTCTATTTATATGCAACAGATTTGTGCAAAGTATTTTTTCTAATTCGAATTTAAGACAGCAAATCGTTCAGACTAAATACAAATTTAAAACATTATAAATTATAGCAACATTTTCTGTTAAATCAGAATCTAGCTAGTCATTATTTGTTTAAATTATATCTAACAGATTTAAGCAAATTATTTTTTTTAACCCCAACTGAAATAAGAAAACCATTTAGACAAAATACAAATTAAAAATATTCTGAATTATAGCAACATTTTCTGTAAAATTAGGATTTATATAGCCAATATTTTTTCTATTTATATGCAACAGATTTGTGCAAAGTATTTTTTCTAATTCGAATTTAAGACAGCAAATCGTTCAGACTAAATACAAATTTAAAACATTATAAATTATAGCAACATTTTCTGTTAAATCAAAATCTATTTAACCAACATTTTTATTATTTATATCCAATAGATTTAAGCAGATTATATTTTTTTAAACCCCAACTGAAATAAGAAAACCATTTAGACAAAATACAAATTAAAAATATTCTGAATTATAGCAACATTTTCTGTAAAATTAGGATTTATATAGCCAATATTTTTTTATTTATATGCAACAGATTTGATCAAAATATTTTTTCTAATTCGAATTTAAGACAGCAAATCGTTCAGACTAAATACAAATTTAAAACATTATAAATTATAGCAACATTTTCTGTTAAATCAAAATCTATTTAACCAACATTTTTTTTATTTATATCCAATAGGTTTAAGCAGATTATTTTTTTTTAAACCCCAACTGAAATAAGAAAACCATTTAGACAAAATACAAATTAAAAATATTCTGAATTATAGCAACATTTTCTGTAAAATTAGGATTTATATAGCCAATATTTTTTCTATTTATATGCAACAGATTTGTGCAAAGTATTTTTTCTAATTCGAATTTAAGACAGCAAATCGTTCAGACTAAATACAAATTTAAAACATTATAAATTATAGCAACATTTTCTGTTAAATCAAAATCTATTTAACCAACATTTTTATTATTTATATCTAATAGATTTAAGCAGATTATATTTTTTTAAACCCCAACTGAAATAAGAAAACCATTTAGACAAAATACAAATTAACAATATTCTGAATTATAGCAACATTTTCTGTAAAATTAGGATTTATATAGCCAATATTTTTTCTATTTATATGCAACAGATTTGTGCAAAGTATTTTTTCTAATTCGAATTTAAGACAGCAAATCGTTCAGACTAAATACAAATTTAAAACATTATAAATTATAGCAACATTTTCTGTTAAATCAGAATCTAGCTAGTCATTATTTGTTTAAATTATATCTAACAGATTTAAGCAAATTATTTTTTTTAACCCCAACTGAAATAAGAAAACCATTTAGACAAAATACAAATTAAAAATATTCTGAATTATAGCAACATTTTCTGTAAAATTAGGATTTATATAGCCAATATTTTTTTATTTATATGCAACAGATTTGATCAAAGTATTTTTTCTAATTCGAATTTAAGACAGCAAATCGTTCAGACTAAATACAAATTTAAAACATTATAAATTATAGCAACATTTTCTGTTAAATCAAAATCTATTCAGCCAACATTTTTTTTATTTATATCCAATAGATTTGAGCAGATTATATTTTTTTAAACCCCAACTGAAATAAGAAAACCATTTAGACAAAATACAAATTAAAAATATTCTGAATTATAGCAACATTTTCTGTAAAATTAGGATTTATATAGCCAATATTTTTTCATTTATATGCAACAGATTTGATCAAAGTATTTTTTCTAATTCGAATTTAAGACAGCAAATCGTTCAGACTAAATACAAATTTAAAACATTATAAATTATAGCAACATTTTCTGTTAAATCAAAACCTATTTAACCAACATTTTTTTATATATATCCAATAGATTTAAGCAGATTATATTTTTTTAAACCCCAACTGAAATAAGAAAACCATTTAGACAAAATACAAATTAAAAATATTCTGAATTATAGCAACATTTTCTGTAAAATTAGGATTTATATAGCCAATATTTCTTTATTTATATGCAACAGATTTGAGCAAAGTATTTTTTTTTAATTCGAATTTAACACAGCAAATCGTTCAGACTAAATACAAATTTAAAACATTATGAATTATAGCAACATTTTCTGTTAAATCAAAATCTATTCAGCCAACATTTTTTTTATTTATATCCAATAGATTGAAGCAGATTATATTTTTTTTAACCCCAACTGAAATAAGAAAACCATTTAGACAAAATACAAATTAAAAATATTCTGAATTATAGCAACATTTTCTGTAAAATTAGGATTTATATAGCCAATATTTTTTCATTTATATGCAACAGATTTGATCAAAGTATTTTTTCTAATTCGAATTTAAGACAGCAAATCGTTCAGACTAAATACAAATTTAAAACATTATAAATTATAGCAACATTTTCTGTTAAATCAAAATCTATTTAACCAACATTTTTTTTATTTATATCCAATAGGTTTAAGCAGATTATTTTTTTTTAAACCCCAACTGAAATAAGAAAACCATTTAGACAAAATACAAATTAAAAATATTCTGAATTATAGCAACATTTTCTGTAAAATTAGGATTTATATAGCCAATATTTTTTCTATTTATATGCAACAGATTTGTGCAAAGTATTTTTTCTAATTCGAATTTAAGACAGCAAATCGTTCAGACTAAATACAAATTTAAAACATTATAAATTATAGCAACATTTTCTGTTAAATCAAAATCTATTTAACCAACATTTTTATTATTTATATCTAATAGATTTAAGCAGATTATATTTTTTTAAACCCCAACTGAAATAAGAAAACCATTTAGACAAAATACAAATTAACAATATTCTGAATTATAGCAACATTTTCTGTAAAATTAGGATTTATATAGCCAATATTTTTTCTATTTATATGCAACAGATTTGTGCAAAGTATTTTTTCTAATTCGAATTTAAGACAGCAAATCGTTCAGACTAAATACAAATTTAAAACATTATAAATTATAGCAACATTTTCTGTTAAATCAGAATCTAGCTAGTCATTATTTGTTTAAATTATATCTAACAGATTTAAGCAAATTATTTTTTTTAACCCCAACTGAAATAAGAAAACCATTTAGACAAAATACAAATTAAAAATATTCTGAATTATAGCAACATTTTCTGTAAAATTAGGATTTATATAGCCAATATTTTTTTATTTATATGCAACAGATTTGATCAAAGTATTTTTTCTAATTCGAATTTAAGACAGCAAATCGTTCAGACTAAATACAAATTTAAAACATTATAAATTATAGCAACATTTTCTGTTAAATCAAAATCTATTCAGCCAACATTTTTTTTATTTATATCCAATAGATTTGAGCAGATTATATTTTTTTAAACCCCAACTGAAATAAGAAAACCATTTAGACAAAATACAAATTAAAAATATTCTGAATTATAGCAACATTTTCTGTAAAATTAGGATTTATATAGCCAATATTTTTTCATTTATATGCAACAGATTTGATCAAAGTATTTTTTCTAATTCGAATTTAAGACAGCAAATCGTTCAGACTAAATACAAATTTAAAACATTATAAATTATAGCAACATTTTCTGTTAAATCAAAACCTATTTAACCAACATTTTTTTATATATATCCAATAGATTTAAGCAGATTATATTTTTTTAAACCCCAACTGAAATAAGAAAACCATTTAGACAAAATACAAATTAAAAATATTCTGAATTATAGCAACAATTT